>JAMKCH010084692.1:0-98472 GCA_023653785.1 Ophioderma brevispina | reverse complement strand
CCAAAATGGGGCATGTTTTTGCATATAACATCCAAACCTTTTAGCCCTAAGATTTCACAGGATAAATGAGAAAAATATTAGCTTTCCTCGGACACCAAAATTTCGACCACTTCCAGTAAAATCTTGGGTCCCTGGAAACAAGGCTATTAGCAATCAGGCCATGGCTCTTTCATTTTTTCTTCCAAAAATGTGTCTAAACAAACCTAGTCTTAGGTCAGTGACTCTTGAGATGGCCTCCATAACAACCTGCAGTCATTGGAAAGGCATTTTAGGAACACTCTACAGGGAATTTACCAGGGTCTTGAAAGGTTGAACAAAGAATTGTTGCAAGTTGATGCTTTCTATGGCTAATGTAACTTGCACAATGAGAATTTACTCCGGATAGATGTGGAATCAGTGTTCAATTTATCAGTATTCACACTCAGCCAAAAACACAACCAGACAGTAGGACTGCTAACTTTCAAAAGTTAACCCACTCCTGACTACAATGTACTTATTTTGATTATAGTGTCAAAAGTAGGTCTTTCTTTGCTATGTTGTGTATCACTCTTCCTGAAAGCAACCTGGTTACTCTTGAGTTGAATAGGGTGTTGAACTACTGATGTACTTTGTTTAAACTTTAGCTGATAACTAAGTCAGCCAACTTGTTCTGGTTTCAATCTTTATGTTAAAAAAATGCATTTTATTTCGAATACTGTCTGAACACAACTTGTGGCTTGTCATTGTGTGATCCAGTGTGATCGACTCGGGCAAATGTTGGCAATTATAAAATTGAAAGGTTGGCAAAAATATAATAATAAAAGCAATAGAAGACAAAAGTAAATTGTAGCTTTACAAAGTCTATAACTTCTT
The DNA here is from genome assembly GCA_023653785.1 of Ophioderma brevispina. Taxonomy (NCBI): domain Eukaryota; kingdom Metazoa; phylum Echinodermata; class Ophiuroidea; order Amphilepidida; family Ophiodermatidae; genus Ophioderma; species Ophioderma brevispina. The sequence continues at coordinate 97,620 of JAMKCH010084692.1, read as the reverse complement.
AAAGCCTGACTCAGCGATTTCGAAATATATATTTTTTTGTATAGTAATTAAAAATAGTCAACTAGAACTTAAGATACTCACCTGAAATGCTCAATTCCAAAGATACAGATGAATCGGAGTTTTCGTTTTCATGCAGTGCACATTTATGTACAGTATACCAGTGCCATAGGATACCGTGTATAACAAAATTTCCGGATCCGGAATTTTTAAACCCAAGTTGTGATTTTCTATATGAAGGACTTCAATTTGAGCTTAATTATTTCATACAGTGATTATTATATGGACAAGCATTATGTATATGCAAAAAACACAATTTGTTTGAAAATTGAGGGCGCCCTCCCCGGAAAATCTCTGAGTCAGCCTTTAATTCTGTAAATATTTTATAATTAAAGTTGGAAATTAACCTGACCACCAGAGAGGTAATACTTAAACTGTTTTGCCTTCCAATAAAGTTAACAAAGACATTACTTGGTCTGTTCAATTAACTAAGACACACCCAGGTGTTTTGGTTTATAAGCACCCAAGTTTGGAAAATCCCTGAAAAGAAAGTTACTAAATTGCCTAGACTTTAAGGTGTTCTTTAAAGTGACAGGAGGAAGAGATTTTTTAGGGAAACAAATTTCTCTCAATTTCACTGGATCGGGTTGTAGACCCACCTACCGATAACGTTTCGAATGTTATTGGACAAACAGGTTCAAAGAAAAACCGCAAACCTTGGTTTTAACTTGCTGCTATCGAATCGTTCGCCATAAAAACTATGCTTTGACTTTCTGTTGTGCATGCGTGATCTAGTAATGTTAATCATCCAAAATGTATAAAAACCGGGGTTCGAGAAAAATTGGGGGCGCCTTTCTTTCTGGAATCTCCTCATTCTCTTTAGTGGGAATCACGCATGAACCGGTAAATAGCCAAAATCTCCATTTTAGTCTTTAAAATTTCCAAGCAACGTGACGGATTTGTATTGAACTATTAGTGTGAATAGAAAGGGTATATATTGGACTTAGTGCATTTGGGGTCTGCATAAACTTGTTTGATCAGAGGATGAAAGGTAATATTTCTTTGTTTGTGTACCTTCTTTTCCTTGATTAAATATACAAAAAATCAGGTGTCAAGTTAATTGTAACAGACAGTAGTGGACTGGACAGGAGAACATTCTAAGCCTGAATTTTTGATCAGACTAATCCCTCTGGTCCAGCAGGCACTAAGTCATTCAAAATTATGTATTTTCAGACCATGATTCATATAAGCATGAAATCTGCATTCAAATAAGTCCAAACAATCCTAATCTTAGGTCATTAGTTTCCTGTGATTAACTTCCGCAGATTGTGGTCATTGGGAAGCCTTCTCAAGGATATATTTTCCTTATTCCGTTAACAGAATGAAGCACATGACAACAGAAGGACGTAACTCAGCACTGCTGTATACTGCTTTTGAGAAATGTATGTTTAATATTTCTACTAACCAAATCTATTCATTACTCAAAATGTAAACATCTCACTAAGCTCATATATGGTACTGTCAGCAAACATTATATAAACTTTAGTAAACAAGAACAATTTTTAATTAATGAACAACAGAATTAAAAATCCTTTTTAATATTTCAGTGGCTGAGTGACGTCTCCGTTTGTCAACCCTCGATATAGAGTAGGTGTGCATGGTATAATTACTTATGCCCATCTTAAATTGTGGCCATGCACCCTATGCTATATCATTTGCTTTATTCTGTTGCAAAGTCAGGTCCCGGTTTTCTTCTTTGAGATGCCTCTACTGGTAATCCTAGTAACCAATATTACCTGTCCAGGCTGGGTTGTTGGCAGCTAGACCATCACCTCCCCCATTGGGTTTCTAAGGACCACCTGATTAGGAGGGTAGCTGGTTAACATGGTAGAATTAAAAAGAAAACTCTACCACAAGAGCGTCGGCTCTGATTGCTATTGGCGGCCATCGCACATTCACGGCAGGAAGGGCATCCGGTCCAATTCCCTCTTTGCTCCCAAAATCCTCACACATCACATTGCTTGTTATGTGAGGTGAATCCGGTCACTCCCGTTTGCGGGCACAAAACTTTTGTTTTACTACTACTACTACTACTGTTTAACGAATGTAAGCACATGATATAGAGTAGGTGTGGCTGGTCTAATGTTCATTACGCCCATCTTAAAATGTGATGTCCTGCAACTATGCGTTCATTTGCTTTAATTCTGGTACAGAAATGAAGGCGCAGGATAGACTTGTGTAGGTGTGACTGTGTGAATGGTATAATGTTCTTTTGGCACATCTGAAAGAATTGTGATCAATTGGAAGTCATTGACTTAAACCATACGATCTATTAGGGGGTTAAAAAGGGTTACCTTGTAGCATGAAGTGATTGATCCATCTGCATTGCTACAGAAAACTAATGTCATGGGTGTGATTTTCCTGCCATATAATAGCTTTCCAAGTCAGGGTTTAGCGTGTCTTTTTTACTTACTTTTCTCTGGTAACGCCGAATTATTTTTGGACAGATGTATGCAAAATTTCTGGTGATCTTTACTCAGTTTCCTCCTTTACAGAGCATACAAGAAATGTAAATTTTTATTCAGGTTTCCTCATTTTGGTCAGGGCATTGTGCCATTCTTGTTGAGTGTGACAGTGAGCATGATAAAGCAAGCGACTACATTACATTTGGACTGTTTGTTTTTTCTCAATTTAGAGTCTATCAGCAGTATCATACAAGGTGAAACAATCTGACCATATTTGTGGATGCAAGTCAACCTCAAAAGTAATATAATACTTTGAAACCGTGGCGACAGAGATAAGACTTTTTTCCTCCCTGCCTTCTTGTGTGACAGGATGTCTTGGGTAGCTTGCTTGAACAAACCTAGATTTACCTGTTTTCCTGTTGTCATGAGGCCAGCATCTACCTGTAACCCCATATCATCCCCAAGGAATTCCAAGTACCAGTCAAAGATGAGTCGTTGGCTACTGCCGAGTATTTTTAGACATCTGTCATGGCATGGAGAGTCTGAGACTAACAACCCACAGCACACCTGATTTCCTGTGTGTTCTTTTCCTTTCACTTCTCAGTTGACACTTGTTTGCTGGAGAAGCTACTGATGTGGGTTTCAGAATGCAAGAAAACTTGATGTATTTGTAGAATACACTCTATAGGAACACAAAATTGGCAAATATGCATAAATGTTTTTTTTTAATGCTTAGCATTCAAAGTGATATGGTGAGCAATAGGCTTTCCTTCAGAGTGGCCGAGAAATGAATAAATTCATTACCTTGACCAAGAATCGATTCCAGCTGGACCTCCAGCTCACTAAAGTAGAAGCCACCATTCCTTTTACAAAATAAGCGTATTTTAAGCTTGTAGTGCTTTCCGCTAGCGTAACACGCACTGGCCGGTGATTCGGTGCCAGTGCTCCTTGACAACAATCGCAGATGCTGAGTGGCTCAATCGTGCATGATCAGTGCATAATTTGCATAGCACTGGGCCCCGGAAGTGGCATGATGAGCGGACTACACGTTAAAGGAATTGTGGCTTAGACTTTAGCAGGATCACTTTGTAAGTGTTTTTAGGTGTAGGACATCGTTCATTAACGTTTCCAAGTTAATTAGTAAGTACTGTAAATTGATCTTTTTCCCCTCCCCATCCTCCCCTCATACAATACACACATTATGTCACCTTCAGTTCATATGTTCTTTTTCTCTTCCTAAATACTTTTTTACTCTTTAGTCATCAGTGTTAAAATGAACCACTTTCAAATTTTATTTGGCAATGGGCTGTCTTTAACAGAATCAATCACAGAATTATTTTATGTTTTATTCTAGAAATGTAAATTTGAGTTGATGGGAAGTCTCTAACAAAAGTTACACTTAAATTACCTTGTATGCCACCAGGTATGGTCTCCACAAGGAAGTCTCCACAGTGCTGGGCATAAAAATGACCCCCACAAGAAAACCATGTGCATGGCACTTGCTGTATATTAATAATTAGCCTCCTCCAGTGAGGCAAATATATTTTTACCGCTTATAATACATTCTGTGAATGGAGATATTCCAAGTTGTGGCAAAGTACACTATAGCTATGTTATATTCACTTCAGGATTACAGTATAATCTAGATTGCTTCCAGTGTTAACTCAGAATACTGTGTCTTTTTCAAAGTCATATTCCATCTTAGACTGAACACACTACGCAACAGCAGTATGTTTACCTCAGGAGTGCATTTTGACTTGATCGCCTCTAGTGTTAATTCAGTGTACATTTATCAAAGGTCATGTTCCATCTTACAGTTAACACACTACAATTTCTATCATACGCGGAGTTGGGGGGGGGGGCGCCCCCCTATTTTTTGCAAACCAAAGGGCGCCTTGTAGATGTAGAAAAGTGCCTTTTGCCACGTCGGGCGCCCTGTATATCTAGGAAAATGACCTTTTGTGGGCGCCTTTGGCGACACAATTTGTAAAATTTTCCGGCTCGCTCCGTTTGCCGGGTAGACACGATTTGTTTCACTCGGTTTGAAATTCTGAAGAGCAGTGGGGTAATCTTCTTTGTTGCGATGTTTGGTGCTTGAAAAATTTTAGGCGAATAGTGACGGGCGCCCCCCCTATTGAGAATTCCTGGATCCGCCCCTTTCTATAGTATGTTTACCTAAATAAAGTATTATGACTTAACTCTCCTCCAGTGTTACCTCAGCGTACTTTATCAGAGGTCATATTCAATCGTACAGTGAAGCTCACTATACTTACCAGAGTGCATTGTGACCTATATCTCCTCTGATGTGAACTTGGTTTATCAACGGTCATGTTCCTTGTTATATAGTGAATACACTTATCAGATATATTAAAAACAAATCCTTTTCTTGACCGGAACTCGGGACCTTCCAATTGCCAGTTGGGTACACTATCATTGAAGTATTTATTGAGGTATTGAAGCATAAGACATAGTCAATTGGTGCAATGTTCCAAACCATACTACTGCATCTTCTCTTGCGACACACATAGTGGAGAATAGTTTTAATTCTTGCCAATTATGTGCACTACAATTTTGATACCAGAACACTAACTTCATTATTAGCTCAGTGGTAGAGTACTTGTCTGACAATCTGGAGGTCATGGGTTCAAATTTCATTCAAAGAAATTATTAATTTCTTAGTGTTTATATATTTTATTTATTTATTACAATTTAGAGGACCGAGCCCTCTCAGGTATACCTAACAGTGATTAACCATTCTACTAGGGCTATCCCTCGAAACTGACCAGGATGGTTTGTTTCAGTTTTTGTTTTTATTTCACATCTTTTTTTTTTAATTTTATTTATTAATATATGCTATAATTGCTCTGTAAAACAAGAGCTGATAAGAAACAACTTTTAGCCCTTTTAGTATAAAAGGAACTAGAAACACCAAGTAAATATGATCAGATACAACTTTAATCCAGGTAAATATATACCAGCACCACAGTATCAAATACTTTCACAATGATGCTGACTCACTCACCTGTCCAAAGAAAAAAAGAAAGAGAAATAATACTGAATGCAATGTGCAAAGTGTGGAGAGCAGGAAGCATACTTGAAGGGTTTGAAACCGACCAAAAATTGCCGGTTTCCTTAACAACAAGTTATTTTCAAGTTTGATGACATGTTTATTTGTATTGACGGAATAAAGATATTTATATTTTACCATGTGATTTATTATTTGTGATCTTCAGAGCATCGCATGGTGAATGAAGCATGTGAGAGCATGTCATTTGTTCGTGGTTGGTGAATGTGCCATTATGCCTATATTATTGATTTAGGTTGTATGGCCAAAAAATAAATGGTTTGTTTCCCAAGTTCCATGCACATTAAAAAGAATTCATCATTTCTACAAATGTTACTCCACAATAATCTCACTAGTGTTTGTAGCTTGTCAATCTCCAGTACCCATCAGTCCTGAAAAAAAAACATAAAATTTGTTATCACTATGATACAATGGGTATAAATAATTGGAATATGTACAAATGTATGTGTGTGCATATCAGGAACTGGGCGCGCCGCTCCAAAGAAATGGTTGAGTCTTGTAGGTTCTAGTGAACATTGCATTTTTGCTCCTGAGGAAAAAGAACACTTTGTGCACCCCTGACAAATGTTAACCCTATTTGGCTCGGATCTTTGGCCTATGGGATGTCACTTGGGGGTGGGGTGGAAGGATATGCAGCTATGCTCTATGCATGTAGGTTTTTGGTGACCAAATATGCAAATTTGGGTAGGTAATTTGCATACTTGCAAAATGTTGCATATTACTAGTGAGCTTCCGTTAGGCTCGGGGATGCTACTTGGTGATTTGAAGGATATTCAGCTGTGCTTTAATGCACATACAAAGGTCTCCTTTTGAATTGAAATTGCTTTAAATCGAGTCTTTAAAATAACAAGTTTGAGCAACTCTAAAATAAAAATATACACAATCTGTAAACAATTTACCAAGATTTATAATCTAACAAAAAATCACTAATTAATGAACTATTTAAAGTTAACAAGAATATTCAAATATTTTTAGCATAAAATTGCTGAATATTTACTTAAAGGCACTACAGTGATTTGCTAGATATGAAATCCAAGAAAATCATCAAAAATCAGATTTTTGCATGTTAATAACAAGTATAGGTATCCTAATTTACTCTACAAGTGATAAGACCAAAAAGCAGCCTAATAAGGACAAAATCAAATATTTTAGACATTTCTGTCCATATGGACACTTACTATAACATGTAATTGAATGGACACTGCTGTTTTCTTCCTTTTTTTCAGTTGGAAAAAATAACTTGTAGGAATTGCACAGTCATCTTCTTCACTTTTAAAGGTCCCAGGAAATGCAAATAGAATTGATGTGGTTTGTGTCAAGTCTACAAGGAGGGGCTAGAAAGCATTCAATATTTGGGTTGGTGATGACATCATTAGTGAAACTATTGATTTTCAGAGAGTAATAGAAAATTCCAGGTGACTGGTGTGAATCTATTCATGACACTGACTGAAAATCAATAGTTTCACTAATGATGTCACTGGAAGTGTATTCTTTTTTCTGGCCCTGTTTATTGGAATGGAATGTCCCGTAAAGATTTGTAGTAGGTTTATCATCTCATTTCCTGGGACCTTTAAGACGTTCTTGCAAAATTTCAAATATTTTGACTCCGAGTGGATCACTGATATAGTCTAGCAGATTACATGGGTTCCCATGCACCCCCCTTGAAACTAAATTCGAACATGATTTTTAGAATCTCTACAACATCTACTTAAAGAATTTTGATGTTACCAAAATCAAATATTGTCCCACGGGGTCCGTTTGGCGGCCATCTTGGATTCAAAGAGATCCATCATATAAAATGGTTTGATGAATTGAAAAGTATCTCAAATGATTCGTCTCATCATAAAGAATCATAAAATATATACTTTCACATATTTGTGATATTCAGTTGCAGAGATATGGGTGAAAATGTGATAAAGGTCATTGCACTTTTGATTCATCATTGTACAGGGGCCGAATTTTCAAAATGCATGGATCTTGACAAATTTGGTATCAAATTGTAGCTATGAACATGAGCAATCCAGAAAAGTATAGTTTGCACTATCTAGGAGGTTAGTTTTTTTTTGTAAAATTTGGTGTAAAGTTACCTTTTATCAAATTTGTATTGTTTTGTATGGGATATAGGGACTACTCATCTCTTTCCTAACCAATAAACCAAAATGGAAGATCTGAAATCATGGAAATTGTACATTTCCAGATTGGTCGTGCGCATACCAACAATTTGACACCAATTTTGTCAGTATTGAAGCATTTTGAAAATTTGGCCCCCTGTACAATGACCAATCAAAAGTTCAATGACCTTTATCGCATTTTCACCCATATCTCTGTAACTGAACATCGCAGATATGCCAATTTATATATTTTCCGATTCCTTATGATGAGACGAATCATTTGAGATACTTTTCAACTAAATTGAACCACTTTGTACGATTAATCCCTCTTAATCCAAAATGGCCGCCAAACGGACCCCGTGGGATAATATTTGATTTTGGTAACATCAAAATTCTTTAAGTAGATGTCGTACAGATTCTAAAAATCATGTTAGAATTTAGTTTTAAGGGGGGTGCATGGGAACCCATATAATCTGCTAGACTAATAGCAGTGGCGTAGCCAGGTGGGGGAAAAGGGGGGAAAAGTGCCCCCTCTGAAAAAAATCTTGAGGAGAAATCGGGAAATAAAACATGGATATTCATGTTAAATAAGTCCCTTTTCGGATTCTTTTGCCCTGCGACCGGGAAATTTTTGCTTGTGATCGGGACATTTGTTGCACCTACCGGGAAATTGCCCCTTGGAACCACCGGGCTGGCTACGCACCTGACTGATAGTGTCTTTAAATGCAGTGATTAAATTATTAAACAAATATTTTTGATGTTTGTTTGTGTGTACAAAGAATTGTCGATATAGTCGATTACCTTGACCAAGTGACAACACAAAGAAGTAACCTGAAGGAAAACAGGAAAGGAGTCATTTCTAACATATTGTACCACCCAACTTTCACAACATTGTTTCTATCTTTGTATTGTAGTTGACTACCTTGCCCAAGTGTTTGACACACTCAGAAGTGATCTAAAAGATGACAGGACCAAAGAGTTATTTCTTACATACCATGCCACCCAGGTTGTCATACCACACATGAAGGCTACTCATAGGGCATTAGTAAGCAGTGCAGTTGATATATGCCTACAGATGTCCATGGAATCCAGTAAGTACAGAGATACAAAGGAAGAGCTTTATAACAGGCTGTTTTCTAAACTCTTGATGGGACATTTTCTGTGACACATAACATTTTAAGCTGGGGAATTGGGTTTAATTATAAATTTATAACCTTTTCTTTTCCCCTTCCTTTGAAGGGCAAAAAATTTTAAGGTTCTCTATCATCCAAAAGGAACATTCATACAGTATTTTGAGCATACTAGTGAATATAATAAACCAAAAGAGACTTGCTGTTTTCAAAGAATGTAATTCGCTGATGTAGAACACGTTAGAATTAGACCGTTGCCAGGTCAACTGGCTCACGCTAACTTTGGTTCGAGCCATTGATCACAACACATATCCTATGGCAAATCATAATTCGGAACAGGTGCATGAGCCCAGGCTTGAACCAGTAACCAATGGATACTAACGTGTACTACATCAGCGAATTATTTTGAAAATGATATTTTGTTAATGATGTGGGTATCTTTGATATGGAGTCATCTCTGCCTTTGCTTTTTAGGGTTTTGTTGCATAGAAAACAATGAACGTGTCTATCTTTTGCTATTGAAAGTGCCTCAATCTTCAATCTTGTTACACTGTGGTTCATTAGAAATTAACAAGTCTCTACCTTTCGTGTCGCATTATTTTATTTTTTTTAATCAGGCTAGGGGTTTAGGCTCATTAGATTATGTAGATGCATATGTATGTCATTGGTAATTTCTGATGAACCAAAGTGTAACATGAATCCTTAAATGCAGTGGCGTAACCAGACCTTTGCAAATGGGGGGCTGAAGGGGATCCAAGGCTTTTTTTGAGGGGGCAAATTTGGGTCCTTCTCCATAGACACTGTACAAAAAGTGAGTTCATTTGGGGGCTGAAGGGGGGGCAAGGGTTCTGTTTGGGGGGGGGGGGGCTGGCGTAACCAGACCTTTGCAAATGGGGGGCTGAAGGGGATCCAAGGCTTTTTTTGAGGGGCAAATTTGGGTCCTTCTCCATAGACACTGTACAAAAAGTGAGTTCATTTGGGGGCTGAAGGGGGGGCAAGGGTTCTGTTTGGGGGGCTTGCACCCCGCCCCCCGCTGGTTACGCCACTGCTTAAATGTGATATGTTTGGGAAGAAAAGTTAATTCTTTTCAAAGAAAATGGTATCAGTAACAGCTATTTGAAAGTCTCATTTATTATGACAGGACCTAAGCATAGATATATGGAGATATCCCTCCAATTTCATCCAGTGTTGCCCAGTGCCAAGCACGATTTGCTGGTCACTGTCATCATGCAATTGATCAAGTAGTCTCAGACGTCACATGTTGGGGGTTATACCATGCCCAAATAGGGTTGTTGCCCCTTTAACTACATTGATTTGATTGCTTGAGAGATCCAGTAGGATCATTCTGACATCCCCAATTTATGACGGACAGAGACATTTGGCGCTACATAGAGCTAGATAGAGCTACATCCTGTGCAAAATTTACAAAATTTCATTGTGTTTTTAAAAAATATAGTTTTACACAGATTTCCATGGAGAATTTCCATATAGAGGGCACTATAACATAGAAATTGTGGTCTTTGTTGGCCTATATCTAGGGGTGGGCAAGTATGAACTTTTTTTACAAATCTTTTGTAAAACGAGCATATTCTGTGGCCATTTTGGCTCCTGAAAATGAATCAGGCAAGCTTTTTCACTCAAGATAAATTTTTAGGTTGGTTTCGTGGAGTTTAAGTTTTGTTCATAAAGTCTATACGGCTTTTCTGCTACTTTTGGAAAAAACAAAAAACAAACATGATCTTCATCCTGGATTTTCCTAGAAACTCATCAATAGGTGCTTTATAGGTGTAGGCAAATAATTGTCAAAGAAAAAAATAGCAAATTTATTCTCAATGGCAGAAAATATATTTTTCCAAAACTCTCTTCAATTGAGGCAAGGCAATGCACAGAACAACCAAAACAAGACCACTAGTTTGTGAGTGAGTGAAAATTGAAGGAGTCTATTGTTATTAGGTCAAGCCTTTGCAACCAGTTACATAACTTGCTAATACCTGTGAATGGTACTGGGGTGTTTTCATACCAGCATGTGTATGTGTGGTACTATTATTAACATATATACGTCTAGCCCTTTTCCTTTTCATTATCAATTGTGTTTCTTTTGTTCAACTGTCCATTATAGTTACGAAAGCGGTCAGAGACCGTTATTTAAACCTATGAATATTCATCACACCATTATTTTTTCCGAAAGTGGTCTCTGGACACTTCCAGAGAAAAATAACGATCTGATGAATATTCATAGTTAAACAAAAAAGGACAATTGAACAAAGGAAAATTCTAGAAACACTCGGCCTCAGGTGGTACAAATGAAAGAAATAAATAATAGTGAAAGAACTCAATATAAAAGCTAATTGTGAACACAGATTGCCATCTACTTGTTAGCTTATCTGTCAATTACGATTCAGCCAAAGTAGTGACTGTAAGTTATGCAAATTTCTTCACTATTTTAAAGGGACAATCGCCACATTTTGCTCCTTCATCGTTGAAATAAACAACGATGAAAGAAAGTGACCAATAGCAAAGCTATTGTGATTGGCGATTAGCCATCTGCTGCGTTTAGATATACAAGTAATCGATAACGAATCACCAGATGGGATTAAGTTCTGGAATCTTCAGTGACTCATACAAAAGCTTTTGTTATTGTCGGATTACCATCTTCGTTTACTAATACATTATATCGTCAACGAATCAGCCAAGCGTAGGCAGAAGTCATGGAAACTTCAAAAAATACAATTACTTAACATGTTGCTTTTATTAAAATGTTAACCATTGAACAATTGCTACCCAGATAACGCCAGATCACTGAATCTGAATTTTAAAAATCAAATTGAGTGAAGAAACGTATAAAAAGAGAAGGGAATTCTGCCTTTGTTTTCTTATATAACGCAATCGAGTGCTAGTGATAGCCAAGACATAGCCATTGAGAATTGCTTACGATAGGACATCTTTCTTAGCTAAACTTCTTAAAGCACTAACCTGCGGGCAAACTTCGTAGTCCCACCTCGAATAAACTCTGTATCAAGAATCTTTAATTTGTGGTGTCAGAATCCGGGGTCACTATCGTGTTAAAAGGTTATTTGAACTGGACTACTTAAAATTCCAATCCTGCCTACTAAATAACCATTATACACGGCTTAACCCAGTCAATAGGATAATCTTCTCAACAGATGGGGGCCATTTCTAACTCAGATCAGGCTTTCCTCACAATAAGATTATCCGCAGAAGAGTAAACTATTATCGACTATAGACATTGGTGTAAGACCTCCCTGCACAATGAACTACAGGCACATTGGTGTTTTTAATAAGAAAAACCTAACGCTGCTTCAAATAATAAAAAAAAAACGAATTACACTCGCAATTTTACTCAATAATTATAAGATCTATATTCATTCTTGTTCAGACGTTTATGTAAGATAAAGAAGTTAAAACACCCCGTATGAAAAATAATGGAGTTTTGATAAGGTCTGGCTTGCCTTTTAGACTCCGCCTAGCTCGCCTAAAGCTCACCGCCTAGTCTATTACAGGCTCACCAGACCTTATCAAAACACAATTATTTTTATAACGGTGTGCTTCTCATCCTTCAGCTATTCCATAATATTAGCAGGCAACTCATTGTTTGTAAAGAGGTGTATTCCCGTTTCTATAAATAATTTAAACCAGTAGGTGAAAGTTTATGCTTGTGCTCATGATGACTACAACGCCTCTTCGCTGCAAGGTAAAGAAATTTGTATTTTTTTCTTGCATTCTAGACAGTCATGAACTCGGTTTTTGGAAACCTATGGTTTTACAAAGGGAGGCCATATACCTATCACATGTGCATGGAGCATAGTTGGTCATTAGTTTTGTTTGTGGCAATATGGAATAACTAATTTTAAAACCTCAAAATCCCATTGACTTTTAGGTACAAACTTAAAATCCATGGAAGCAACCCAAAAAATTTATCTTCAGTGAAAAAGCGTGCTAGATTCTTATTCAGGATCCCAAATGGCCATAGAACCACTCGTTTTTTAAAAAAATTTGTAAGTAACTTGTGCCCACCCCTCACTTATCCCTTAATCCTCGCAGAGCAAAATGACGACAACCTGACAAATCCCTCCCAAAAAGGAAGGTAGCGTATTTGTGTTGATAGATCTAGGAGCACTTTCCCAGTAAAATCAAGGCAGGGATCTTCCTCGTGAGTTTTGAAAAGTTGCAAAAAATGGCATTTTGGGATTTAAGGATATGACAAGATAAGTGTGCTATGGATTTTTCTGATATTTACAGAGGTAATAGCTCTTCATGTTTCTACTTTATATCATTGTTAAATTGTTCACCACGACTTAAAATTGTTCTAAAATACGAGACAATCTGCATGGGGTCAAAACAACTGTGCAGTTTTGGTCCCGGGTGGCTAATTCTTCTTTTAAACCCTTTACTTTGTGTATACATCCACACCTAATCTTGCTGCATTTTCACTGAGACACAAAGGCATGTCCTGGGTGCTTGCACCCCAAAGCCCCCTGCTGTACATGCCATTGAAATATACAGATCTCTCTTTTCTACGTAGTGTTGATGCAGCAGTTTCTTGTACAGATTGTATTACATCGAGGTGGTTTTTCGTGCTTGCTTCCAACTGTTGGGCATATGCCAAAATTGGATGTCAAGATATGGGAGAAGCTCAGCTTGTCTACAGAAAACTCTCCAAAATCAGTAAATTACAAACTCCTTCCCTGTAAACACTGATATAAAAATAATAAACTAATTATTAGCAAATTGCACAAAAAGTAGGGATTTGTCGCCCTTCTTTTTCTTGTTGACATATCGATAACATTTTCCTGACGTTGACATAATGTCGACATAACTTTGAGTTAAAATTGGCCAGGCGAATGTATCAATCACCTCAAAACATTGAATGCGTCATCATTACTAGTACTATCAGAGATTTTTGTTTGTCCAATTTCAAAGTTTTATTATCAGCCTTTTCAGGCTTTTTAGGGCAATTTTGTGTGCTTTTCAGGGTTTTTATACAAGTTTCAGGCTTTTTGAGGAGACTTGGGTGGCATCTGTCCTATACTACTACACCCACGTGTTAACATGCCAGAAGCTTGTCTGGAATATTCCCCAAATGTGAAGGATAGTAATTTCACGGTTAAATGATCAGTAATTGGAAAACATTTGTGTACATGATGAACAACTGTTTCTTTTGTCTCATTGAACACCTTAAGAATATAATTGATCAGCTAATCAATAAGCTTGTATTCTTTGTGCTTCTATCACTTCCACAGATCACAAGAGGTACTTTGAAGTGTTAGGAATCAGCAGTGCTGTGCAAGAGATGATCCACACAGCTGGACCAGAGAATGCTTTTCTGTCCCTGAATCTCCGGTCTATTCTATTTAATCTGGAGCAGTGGTAAAGGATCGCCACATCAACAGACACATCTATGATTTGCGCAGCTGGACCAGAGAATGCTTTCCTGGCCCTGATTCGCAGCTCTATTTAATCTGAGCAGTGGTAAAGGCTCCGTTCCTCAACATACGCATCTGTGATCTGCACAGCTGGACCAACAGATGCTTTTCTGGCCCTGAATCGCAGATCTATTTAATCTGAGCAGTGGTAAAGGCTCCCCTCCTTAACACACATATATCTATGATCTGCACAGCTGGACCAGAGAATGCTTTCCTGGCCCTGAATTGCAGGTCTATTTAATCTGAGCAGTGGTAAAGGCTCCCTTCCTCAACATACGCATCTGTGATCTGCACAGCTGGACCAGAGAATGCTTCTGGCCTGAATTGCAGGTCTATTTAATCGGAGAAGTGGTAACGGTTCCCCTCCTCAACAGACACATCTATGATTTGCACAGCTGGACCAGAGAATGCTTTCCTGGCCCTGATTCGCAGGTCTATTGATCTGAGCAGTGGTAAAGGCTCCCTTCCTCAACATACGCATCTGTGATCTGCACAGCTGGACCAGAGAATGCTTTCCTGGCCCTGAATTGCAGGTCTATTTAATCGGAGAAGTGGTAACGGTTCCCCTCCTCAACAGACACATCTATGATTTGCGCAGCTGGACCAGAGAATGCTTTCCTGGCCCTGATTCGCAGGTCTATTTAATCTGAGCAGTGGTAAAGGCTCCGTTCCTCAACATACGCATCTGTGATCTGCACAGCTGGACCAGAGAATGCTTTCCTGGCCCTGATTCGCAGCTCTATTTAATCTGAGCAGTGATAAGTCTCATTATATTATCTGAGCAGTGGTAAAACTGCCACTCTCCCTCCCCTACCACCTCAAAACACACATAACTGCACAGCTGGACCAGAGAATGCTTTCCTTGCCTTAAAACTCAGGTCTTTTTACTCTGAGCAGTGGTAAAGGATCCCCTCCTTGACCCACACACACATTAATGATCTGCACAGCTGGACCAGAGAATGCTTGCTTGGCACTAAATCTCGGGTCTATTAATCTGAAAAGTGGAAAGCCGGCTGCCCCTATTCCACCATCTCAAAACACACACACATACCTATGATCTGTACAGCTGGACCGGAGAATGCTTTCCTTGCCCTAAAACTCAGGTCTTTTTAATTGAGCAGTGGTAAAGGATTCCCCTCCTTGGACACACGCATAATGATAGCACAGATGTATTCTTGGGGTGGGGGGGGAATAATGCAAGGGTGTATTCACTCTGTATATGAATTGGAGTCAATTTAGATATTCATGGTCATGTCAAAGTCCTGCAAAAGAACTCAGGGCTCCTGAAACATGTAACTTGATTTGATCTTGTTTCTAATTTGTATCAGACATCTGTTCTGACTTTTTTTTGGGTGGGGGTCGGGTTAGCCCAGTGGGTCTTGTGGCCGTGGCACACTGTGATTCAAGGTTGGACTCTCATTCAGGCCTGTGTGTGATTTCATGTACGTTTGATTTCCAGTCATGACAGGCCTTGCAGGGTTTTATTCTGTTATACCAAGTTTCGCCCTGCTTCTAAACCTGGGCTTCTTGTTTGTTAGAAGTATAATTGAACATTTTCCCGCCGTGAATATTGACCTCGCCGTCGGTACTTGTGTTAAATCCTAACTCACTCACTGTCTTGTACTACTGCGAATTACAAAAAAGTGTGATAGGGGAAAGGTTTCAAATGCATATGTAATCACTTGGGCTGGAAAATGCCATACTCTTATCACTAGTAAATTTGGCATTAACCTCTAATTATTAGCCTTGAAAGGAGCCGATATCCAAATACCTCCTCAAGTGTGGTGAATGTGCAGGTGAGCAGGTGCCTGGATTCTTTGCCAAGATATAAAGAACAAAACATATCCTAAAATATGAAATTGTCAAGATGAACAAAGAGGTAAGCTTCTTAAAGGCTCATTTTGCATTACCTACCTAACTGCAGTTGCTAGCTAGGCTAGTTTGTTCCCTCCCGTTGTCTACTACAGTGCTAGCTAGGCTAGCTAAGGAACCTTGCCCCTTACATTCCTTATTATTGTGCTAGCTAGGCTAGCCTTGATTCCTCCAGTTATCTACTACAGTGCTAGCTAGGCTAGCTTTGATTCCCTCCCGTTGTCTACTACAGTGCTAGTTAGGCTAGGCCTATAGGCCCTTGCCCTTACGGGGAAAACCCATTAATTCTAGCATTTTGGTAGGCTAAGAAAGAAGGGGGACTATAGGCTGCCTAGCAACAGTGTAGGAAGGGAAGACAAGGGAATGTAGGCTAGGACAGAGTAACCAATGATGGTAAACCATGATGAAAATGTCCAACAGCAATATTGTCAAACTACATGTACTCTGTTCCTCAGGTCTCCATTGTAGGCCCGCAAGGTTCATAATGTATACTCATCCAGTTCAATCCTCTCAAGGCCAATAATTAGGGGATATGCACAAATTGGCTATTGGGAGTATGGACATTAGATAATATGTTAACTTCACTCCTCGTAGGATGATTAATACCCAGCTTTCTGTGAGTTTAATCCAAAGATCCCGGTGATTGTGAGCATGCTCACTTGTAAGCTGTATAATGACCTAAAACACTAGATGTCACTAACATGGCTTGCAGATGAATCAAGAAAAGACAGTATATTGTCTTTGCCACGCACTGTGTTTTGAAAAAATCCGCCTCCAATACGGTTAGATCGTGGGGACACCTGGTTCCTGCATCTGTGTGCGTAATGGAAGGTTGGGTTATGTTTGATTCCACCATGGTATGTCCAATCAGGTAGGAGCTATAATGTAAGAGTGTAAATTATTCATATTCGTAATTATGCCATATTCGTAGGTTATCACTTTCGCTTTGCTTGCAATCATGTTGTATGATCTTTTGTCTTGTCCGCATTTGACTATGCCAATCTTACTATATGGGAGCCAATGAAATAGAATCTCAAAAAGGCTCCAGCGCTTGCCAAATAAAGCTGCGCGCTTGGTGTTCGCTGGAGGTTGTGGACAGATTCATCACAGCTTTGATCAATCTTCATTGGTTGCCTGTTAAGGGACATATCAGATATCAGATACACAATCCTTTATGTGTATTAGTCTCGTCCATTGTATAATGTGGTGGTAGTAATTCGGTTGATTACTGATACAAGATGAAGGCGACGGGTCTTCTGATGTTACACGGCCCGTACAAGCATAGATTTGGGGACAGGTCATAACGTAATGGGCCATTCTCGTTTTTAAAGGTTCAAGTTTCGTCTCCAAAATGACGAAAAGATCAACATAAGAATCATGGAATCATTGAAAATCGTAAACTGTAATATTCTCAGAACACGTAACAACAATGCAGGGTGATCTTCAAAATAATCGATATTTTTAGTATATCTGCCTAACGTTAACACTTAAAGTAACGTATCTGTCTTAACGTATCTGTCGGGCCTTTCTTAGTCGTGCTGTTCTGATGAGAAAGTACTGCTTACACGACTTATCTCTATACGTTATCAGGCATTACCTTCATATTAAAGCATGGTGTGGTATCGATTATGTATCAGCGCCGTATTGCACAATTGAGCTGTGAGTCAGGGAGATTTTTGGTCTGACACTTTTCCTTTCCCCCCTTCCCTCCCTCCCTTTTCCCCTCCTTTCCTTCCTCCCCTCGGTAACGTATCTGTCGCGTATGAACGTAACATGTGGGCATCTTTAATTATAGGGCTGGGAATTTTTACTTTTGAAACCAGATTTTTATGCAAAACATGTATACAATAAACTTGACCATTTCTCGATTTATCACAGATTGGAACAGAGGATTCAGTATTTTTAGCAATTTGTATCCATTCGAATTATTGTAAAGTATCTGTCCAGAGGCGGATTTAGAGGGGGCGCGCACCGGCGAGCGCCCCCTCTATTTTTTGAAGAAGCACAGGGCGCCGGCGCCGCATAGAGCGTTCCGGCGCGCACGTAGATCAATAAAAATGACTTGTTTAACACACGGGCGCCTTGTAGATATCTAAGAATGACGGTACTGGGGGTTGGAGGCCGTGTAGATCTGCTTTGTATGTTTGTGGGCGCCCTGAAATTTGGCGCCCTCTATTGAGACATCCTGGATCGCCCCTGCTGTGTAAATAATGGCGACATGCTCTCAGAGAACTCAGAAGCGGAAACTTTAATAAATACA
This sequence comes from Ophioderma brevispina, assembly GCA_023653785.1. Classification (NCBI taxonomy): domain Eukaryota; kingdom Metazoa; phylum Echinodermata; class Ophiuroidea; order Amphilepidida; family Ophiodermatidae; genus Ophioderma; species Ophioderma brevispina. Next base: position 79,256 of record JAMKCH010084692.1, on the reverse strand, counting down.
TATTATCATGTTTTAAATTAACATTAGTGCATAATAGGGATGGATAAAAATTGTAATGTAATCGGTGATATGCGCTCTTGTGTTCTAAACGAGCAGGGACAATTTTTAAAGAAGATTTGGCTGGCGGACATGCGAAAATGCAAGAATATGCCAGCTTAGCCTATTGATTGATACTTTTCTCATCCGGTACAACCTATAGTCCGGATCATTTGAAAAACATTAAACTTACTAATGTTTATAATTTATATCTAAACATTCATTCTTAAAGGCCAAAAAACAGCTTTAAAGCTGTGCATGACTCTTAGCGACACTAAAAACGACTTTGTGAACACTTTATCGGAGAATGGCAATTGTCCTGGTGTGGAACAAAGCTTCCTAAATATAAGAGAGGCACGTTCTACCAGTGTCTTTATATGGCTCCTGAAAACATACTTATTCCTGATGTTTAAGTTGTAACTTTTTGTTTGTTTTCCTTATTATGCTGTTTGTCAACGTGTTTATAAATTTCTTATTTTAAGATGTGCTCTCTGTAGAATGCCATATGAATGCATTATATTATTGAGTAATCTTAATTACAAAATCTGTTGCCTCTAAATGTTGTTGATTTATTATGTGCGACAAGATAATCATTTGATTTGTCCATTTAAAAAATAATAGTGGAGGAAACCAGACGCTGCAAATATATAACAAAACATTTTTAAGTTGGACACCCAATGTTACATATTGATTCTCGCACTGTTTTAGAAATAAAAATGAAATAGGGAAAGTATTTTCTAAAAGAATTGTTTCTATATTTACAGTATTTCTGCCCAACTTAATAAAAGGTAGTTACAGTTGGTTTTGAATGTTCACTTTTCATGTCACAAAATGTCCTGATTTTCAACACGGGACCCCATCAAATTTAAAGATTAACGTAAGTGTTAATTAATATTTGCACGAAGTTGGGTGGCATATGAAAGCTTTAATGAGTCCATAAGTTGAAATCTAAGTTCATTGATGAACATTGTTTTCGTCTAATAAGATAAACAATTTCTTGATCATACGTATCAAAAAGTTAAAATTTGCCTCTAATGGAAAGAACCATATAAATAACAATGCAGTGCTAATTTTAATGGAAAGGTCTTGCTATTTATGTCCATGCGTGTCCTTAGAAAGGCCATATATGTTGATGTTATAATGAATAAATATAAACTGTATTTAAAATAGAACCGAGGACATGCATAAAATTATAAAAAATCAGTTCTCCTTTTCCTTTCTTCCCAAAGGTACATACAAAATGAGTCATTTTTTGCTTTGCACTAAAATTCCACAATAAACAATTATGTGGGATTGAGAGAGAGGAGCACTGTCCAGCAGTGCAAGATGACAACAAATCCAAAATATAATATCACTAGGCGGTCCTCGGGTTTCGCGATCACCTGGCTTGAATGACCCTCGGGTTTCGCGGTTCCTTTGATCTTGACCTTGTCGTGACCTTTCAAATTTCCGGCATCAACAATCGACCCCGCCCACCAAGTTTCGTCTGGATACACCAAAGTTTACCCCATTTGACCTCCTTTGACCTTGAATGACCCCTGATGACCTTTGATCCACTAACCAATACAAACCCTTCTTCGGACGGTCACGGGGCATCCACCCACCAAGTTTCAGGAACGTGTGACCCTCGGTCTCCGAGCAACCAACGTTTAACCCATTTGACCTTGAATGACCCCTGATGACCTTTGATCCACTAACCAATACAAACTCTTCTTTGGACGGTCAAGGGGCGTCCACCCACCAAGTTTCATGAACATGCGACCCTTGGTCTCCGAGAAAATAGATGCGGTCAGACACACTGACAGACAAATACATTCCCACCCAGGAATCAAAGAACATTATTAATCCTGAACTTCCTGTGTTTCCATACACTGTAATTCACTTGAGGAATTAGGCCAATTCAGTGGTAAAATGCATTCACACTTCAAACATTTAAGTAGCAACATGGTGCAGCTTACATCTCAGCAAAGAGTGTTGTGACAAAATTTCATGAAACAGCGTACAAGCTACTCAAGATGCTTTTAGGGAAGCCTTTCCCGTCAGGAATCCGCCATCTAAGCCGACCGTCTGGGCAAATGTGAAGAGATATCGAGATCATGGCACAAGCCGGAACAAATTTCACCCAGGAAGAAGACGCACAGTGAGAACTGGCAACATTGATGCAGTTTTACATCGATTACAAGAACAACCAAGGGGAACCACTGCAAGTAGAAATGGACTTGGGCTCTCTACCGTTCATCCTTCAACCGGATAACAAAAATTGACTTGAACATCAATACAGAATGCTCATTGGCCTTCAACTTCAGCACAATGTCTACAGAAGAAGGCAAAGTTTTGCCGAGTGGCTATTGGATCGATGTCAGAAAGACGGGAGATTTCTGGAGCATATTACGATTGGCGACGAAGCAGGTTTTCATGAATGACGTGGTTAAAGGCTCAGTGACACAGCCGATTTTTTTTTGCTAGAAAACCACTTATAATGCGCGCCAACTCAGATCATCGGCTACCGCTTTACCGTTCATGTGTTCACGCCGACCTTCCCGATTCAAAAAACCCGCCACGATTTTTTTAAGCTGCAAGAAAAATCGTGGCGGAGTTTTTCAAATTCCCCATGTGCTCCCGACCGCACAAGACTACAGAAGACTGTACAGGTCAGTCCCAGACCTTGCCAAAACTACATGTGAAAAAAAAGAAACATTACTGACAATTTTCGAAAAATGGCCAATCGGCAACAGACTTGAGCAGTCTAGAAGTGGTTTCCTAGCAAATAATTGGTAAGACTGCAGAAGACTGTACAGGACAGTCCCAGACCTTGCCAAAACTAAACATGAAAAAAAACTGCTTACGATTTTCGAAAAATGGGCAATCGGCACCAGTCTTGAGCAATCTGGAAGTGGTTTTCTACCAAAACATCGGCTGTGTGACTGATCCTTACACATTAAAAAAGAAAAACTGCTCACGATTTTCGAAAAATGGCCAATCAGCATCCGTCTTGAGCAAGATGCAAGCCAACTAAATCCGCGATTACACTCGGAGACCACAGAAAATAAGTCGCCGACTTGCAATCTTGACAGCAGCATGTCACAACTTTTGCTTTTACATTTTTAAATGTACCTTTAAATGTAGATCTGGGGAATTATAAACAATCCAGAGTTTTCCCCCATTTAGGGTTTCATCAAAGGGTACAGAAAAATAATGTATGTCCACAAATCTGGATAATAACAGAATCTACCATTGTTGATAGGAAGTGAACAACAGTGGTTTAAAAGGGATAGTTCTGAAACTTCTAGTCTAGCATATTCAAGGGTTCCATGCACCCCCTTAAAACTAAATATCTCCTTAAATATAACTCTGATGGTACCCAAATCAAATGTTTGGCAGTCGTCTTCGATCAAAACGGGTAAATCTCTTAAAGTGGTTTAATTTAGTCTCGTCAAAATAAATAATCAAATGTTTAGTTTGGCATGGGTGAAAATTTAACTTTTGGTCATTGTACACCATAGAAAATAATACAAATTTGACCAGAGGTAAATTTACACCGAATTTTATAACCTACCCAAACAACCGGATCAAGCATGTTACATAAAAGGATTAGAAAGGTTGGTATGTTTGGGGTTGTATACTGACCACTTCCCTAGTCGGATTTGTCTATATTGAAAGTTTTAAAGGTCAGAGTTCACGTTCAAAAGCCCTCGACTTGCTTTTTTCACAAGATTGCCACTATTTGTGGGTAAAACTCAAAATGTAAAAGGGAATCAGAAGGGGTCATTCATGATGCCAATTCGATAGGCCTACACTTACCAACAAGAAAGGCATTAAATCCTTACGCATAGATCCACTAACCCTTGAAGAACTCCTACCTCCAATCCATTAAACTTGTTTTGTACATTATTCACCGTACAATTAAATCATTGCAGATACTAGATATGTTATTATACCTAAAATGAGCACACGGTATTAGCTTTATGAAATATCTTGCCTCGTAACAGTAGGGCCAAGAAGACCACCAACATTCACTGACTTAATGCTTACCCTTGTTGGGGTAAAATTGTAATGTAAAATAAAAGCGAATGCGCCCAATATGTTTATTTTACTGATTAAAGGGCCATGGTCCGATCGCTAACAGCCTCGTACCCAGAACCCCAGATTTTATTGGTCAAAATGTTGTTATCTGAAGAAAGCTTTTTCTCATATACCCTGTGAAATCTTAGGGCTAAAGGATGTTTGGTTTGGAAGTTAAGAGCGAAAATGTCCCCCATTTTGGTCGACCAATATTAATTTTACACAGTACTCGATGGTTCTGATAAAATCGAGTTTGTAGCTCTCACGTATTGAAATATCACCCTGAAACTTTTGGGGGTGAATGTCCTTCAAGATGAAAACTTTATATATATTTAAATCGGACCATCCCACTTTAGCTTATTATTTACCTTTTTAAGTGGGGTAATATGAGCCCCTTAAGCAAGTTCCTAATTTCAAGAAGTTTATCCTTTAAAGGTCCCAGGAAAAAAGATGATAAACCTACTCCAAATCTTTACGGGGCATTCCATTCCAATAAACAGGGCCAGAAAAAAGAATACACTACCAGTGACATCATTAGTGAAACTATTGAGTTTCAGTCAGTCATGAATAGATTCACACCAGTCACCTGGAATTTTCTATTACTCTCTGAAAAATCAATAGTTTCACTAATGATGTCATCACTACCAACCCAAATATTGAATGCTTTCTCGTCCCTCCTTGTAGACTTGACACAAACCACATCAATTCTATTTGCATTTCCTGGTACCTTTAATGATTTTTCATAGTCAATTGAAAGCTTTGGTTCATAGGTACGTACAGACCGAAAGATATTCATCTCATTCATTCATTACCCATATGCGTCGGCAGTAATTAGACGTAAGCTAGGAATTCGATACATATTGCCATGGTAACAATCTTCAGACCGAGGCTCAAGAGAAAATAGGGATGTTTTATAATGTCACTGACATTAAAAGCATCATGAATGTCACTCGGGCAATTATTGATTAATAACATTGATTTCAGACTAAAGGATTATGTGGACCCATTCCTGCCACACCTTTCCTCCTTTTGGATCCACAAAGACTCTCCAGTTTGGAATTCATAAACAGTCTTCAATGTACTCAATGTGCCCAAATGATATGAAATGAAAAAGCTTAGTGTAGAGTAGGAGAATGTTCTTTGAAAAGGGTTAAAGTGATTTATTGGTATGATTCTATCGGCACATATATAATGAAATATCCCGGGGGGGGGGGGGGTTACTCAGTGGAAAAGGCTAGGAACACATGTGCCGCCGATATGGGTCACATTTTCACCCCTTACTATAACAATGGGTCGTTTTTTCCACCATGCTACTATATTGATGGGTCATTTTTTAAGGTCATTGCTACTATATAAATGGGTCAATCAGTGGCGTAACGGGCCTACCCGCTCTGAGGGGGCAAATTTTGGGAAATTTTCCCTTTCAGGGGGGTCAAAAGGCCAATTTTTCCCGGTCAGAGGGCTAAAAAACGGCTGATTTAGCATGATTTTTGCAATTTTTTTCCCGGCCAAAGTCGTCAGGGGGGCAACCTGCCCCCCCCCCCCCCCCCCGCCTGTTACGCCACTGGGGTCAATTTTTGGTTACAATTTACTATGAAAATGGGTCATTTTTTTCAGATTTTCGGTAAAATCACAATGAAAATGGTTGATTTTTCCGATTTTCAGTAATGTTACTATGAAAATGGGCCGATTTTGCTAAGATAACCAAATGGTGCGAAATTTCAAAGCCAACTATAGAGATGGGTCAAAATTTAGGAACTGACTATATAAATGGGTCATATTTTTGTACAATTTGGTCACTATAAACATGGGTCGATTTTTTTACCCGGCGGACGCACACCTGTACCCAATTTTGGGTCGAGTACCCACCCCGGGGAAATATCCCTAAATAAAACCAGGGGGGTAGGACATGCCAGCCTAACAGCAACAGAACGGCATCAACTTCCAGCGTAACCGGAGTGCTAGTCTTATTGAAAGAATTAACGGTAGGAGGGCGAGCTTACGCATATCGAGCCGTTACACACAGACTGGACTAAGGGTAAGCACTGTCCCACGAATATTTAAATATGACATGACGTTTTATGAAAATGCACTATTTTGCCAGAGGGGTTATCCACTACTCCGACGGATTTTGAATCAAATTTTTCTTAAATTATCAATATTACGAAGATGTACATTGACCGAAGGTTTAAAAGGTGATTTTGAAATGTCACTGTGACGATGTGATGCCGTAGAAAGAAAATACACGTAAAAAATTTCCCTAAATGACCGTTGGAAATCCCCAAATGCCAAAAATCGAGCAGATCATGTCCCACCCCCCTGAAATACAAACGTACCAAATGGTTTCATGGCCATTGGAGTATTCCTTGCGAAAAAAATCCAGTTTATTCCGACAAAATGTACACAACTGTACAGCAATAATGGAGCTACACATGTATTCCCTTGTAATTTACAACGCCGAGGCAATACGAAACATGAACAGAAGCAGCGAAAATATATCACGTGACGTAATCAAAGTTGCCAAAGCCTTATCCTTGTGAAATTCGTTGAGCACATGAAAAGGATAGGAGCGAAGGTCGTTTAGAAATTTTATTGCAAAAGTACATTTTTAAAAACATCAGTTGAATTTAGAGAAAAATGATAGTTAAAGAAGGTTTTAGTGGCTAACAGTCACAATCATTGAAAAAGGGACATTTGACAAAGGGTCGCGTAAGGTCGCGTAAATAGTTACTAGTTTTATACGCAGTCGCACGTAACCACCACTGACCCTACACATGGATAGCGGGTTGAAGTCGCCGAGTGAAACAACAGGAAGTTGTTTTGGACCCAGACAATATGGCGGTAAACAAATGCATACACCTTGTAAAAACAATTGAAACGTAATGTGTGGAATGTGTCAGCAGCAGGTGTATGCAGTGTTTCCGCCATATTGTATGGGTCAAAAAAACAAAATTCCTGTTGTTTCCATCGGCGACCATTTCAACCTGTTTGCGGCATCCCGCCTATCAAGTATTAAGTTCTGGCCCTGTGCTTTTTCCATCATATCCACTTGTGCTTACTTTGTTCAACTGTCCAATATAGTTACGAAAGCGGTCAGAGACCGTTATTTAAACCTAATGATCTTCATCACCCGTTATTTTGTCCGAAAGTGGTCTCTGGACAATTCCGGAAAAAATAACGGGCGATAATATCATAGTTAACAATAAAGGGACATGAAACAAAGGAAAATTCTAGGAAACACCTCGCCTCAGGTGGTATAATAAAAGAAATAAACAATAGTTGAAGAAACTTGATATAAAGTTAATTGTGAACTAGATGCCCATATACTTGTTAGACTTATTGTCGATTTACGATTCAGGACAAATTAGTTGATGGGAAGTATGCAAATGTCAATATGTTTAAGAGAACATCGAAAAACTTTGCTCCTTTATCATGTTTATTGTTGAAATAACACAACGATTTAAAGACACAGGTGATCTACAAAAGCTTATTGTGATTGTCGAGGGATTACCACTGATGGTTAGCCAATTTACATGTATCGTCAACGAATAAACAAAGATGTGAGTCAAAGTCTTCATGTGACTCAATACAAAAACTTATTGATTTGTCGTGTACCATCTTAGCAATACATGTCTATCGACAACGAATCAGCCAACGCTAGTGATTCAACGTCATGGAAATCTTCAAAACGACATTTAAACAGTTGCTTTTACTTAAAAATGGGACAATTGAACAATTGCTATAGTATATTCTTCGAAAAAACGATCTTTTATGCTGGGATGTGCGGGCGTGATCGGACAAAATTATGATGTACCATTATCTCTGCTTTATAAAGTCGATAGCTGCTCTGTGACAGTAAGTTTATTTTGTCTATACATGTATAATAATAATCATACTTATTTGGAATTACACTTACAACCAGCGGCACTCGCTTCTTAGCGATGCATCCAACAAATCACGAGGAAAGAAAAACTACAAACAATTACGGTAAAACAAAAAACAGAGCTAAGTCTGATACCCATGTTGGCTTTAACCGGTACACTGTAAAAACAGCGTTTCAGAAAGTGAAGGGAAAGGTGTTGCTTAGAGGGTCAATTGACCAGCAACCAAAACACCCGCGCCAAGAGAAACCAAACACATGGCGTTCAGAAACCAACTAGCGGCGTACAGAACCAAACAGCTAGTGCTAAGATATTCGACCAGGTTTAGAGATTAACGTTTTAGAAGCGTTTAATCGTCAAACAACAAAACACCAACGTTCAACCTCCAAACACCAAATGTTCAATTTCCAAACACCGCGCGTTCAATTTCCAGACACAAAGCGTTCAATCGCCAAACACTAACCCTCCCAAACACCACCCCGCCCTCACCCTCGAAAACACAGTTTTGAGAGTGTACGGTATAGCAAATAAAAATTATAAAAAGGTGCACACAAAAATCATATTAATATTCACAGCAATCGTAGAACGAGCTAGGAAACTGAAGGGTTAATTGGTGGATGAATGAATTTCCGCGAAAATTAGGAGAGCATCTTGAGTTCAGACCGCAGTTTCCAACAACGTTCGCGTATGGTTTTGCAAAAGGTACAAAAATACTTATATAATAGAATCGTTATCGATATACTATATGTACACGGGATGCCGCCTAGGGTAAGGTAGAGTTTGGTATCTAAAATCTACTGAGGAGAACAACTCCCAAACATCCAAACATGGATTGATAGTAAGACAATTTTCAAGATTGTCTAATATTCATCTATCCTAATATCTTTAAGCGCATCACACATGAATAATAAAGTGTTTTACGTTCCTCAATTCCATTATGGAACAAAGGGTAAAAGTACCATTAATTGTCAGTTAAGCCAACTGCTGGACTCACGTTCTAATGGGAGAGTATTGGAACGGAGTTTGAATTTGAGGCATGCCACCATAAAATCTGTTTTATAGAGCAGGGTAGTTTCGAGTCCTGGGCCAATCCTTATAGAAATATAATCATTAAGGGACGACTTTGAACATGCTTTCCTGTACCATTCAATCATGACAATTGTGTTCAAATACTTGAGTGTGGAATGCCCAGTGAAAGGTTTTGACGGTTCCTCTCCCGATGCGCGACATTGCAGGATAGAATCCAATTTCAAATTTGCCAAAAACTGTCTGAATGCTATATTAAAAAATCATAAACGCAAATGTGAAAAAATCACGGTCAAAACAGCGCATGGATATTGTTAAGCAATCTTTAGGCCATCGATGATTATCCATGTTAATAACACGATGAACATACTAGCTCTAAAATGTGTTTGTAAGTAGCTATTGGGACCCACCCCAAATCGCCGTTACAGTGTAACACGTGGTGTATTACGGGAAATAGTATGTGACGGGCCATTTGATCTGGAGCCCCTCCATCGATTCAGTATCACGATTATCTCACTAACCATACTGAACTAGCGTAATTAATGGAAGGAAGTGCAATGGCTCGCCATAGAATATCCCCATAGAACACCGAGGAAATCATCCATATTATCAATAATTGAATTAATGTAAGCAATGAGCCTATTGCCCTTGAGGACCTCCTCAAACGTGATTGTGATCACTAGATACGGGATATTTACGCCTAAGTACCTATACATTTTCAACTTCCGATATAAAATTTCACCAAGGCTCCACACATGCCACATTTGCATTATCAGTACGGTGGACCCACGATTAAGGGACATTGGACTTGTCGTAATTGAAGTTCAACTTCCATATGCCAAATTGTTAGCGGCAATAACTAAAATTTTCTGTAATTCATTTCGTCGTTTTGCAATTAACCACATCGTCAGCCCAAAACAGCGAGCCAATACAAATATCATGAATGCTTACCCAAGTTTATGGCACTTAGACGCTTAGTTAATTCATGAATAAATAAAACAAAATTAAAACGGGTGGACAAGACACACATCCCTGTTTGACGCCTTCATCGATATCAAAAAATCAGTAAACGACGTAACGATATTACCGAATTTGACTTGTGCTTGGACATTTTTATATAAAGAGTCAATAATTCTCCAGACCCTCCCCCTAATTCCCGTATTCCATGCAGCGTGCAGAAGTCCCTCCCTCCAAACGGTATCGAAAGCCTTTCGGAAATCCAGGCAGGAGGAGGAAGTTTCTTCCCTCAGGCCAGGCGACAGGCGGCAATACTTTTTAAGCGTAAAAATGGGTCTTCGCAGCGATCTGATGCCGGAAACCCTACCTGGACTTCGGACAGAAAGGAGATGCTTGCTTTCCCAGGAAAGTTTGAGATATTAAGCAATAATTCTATTAAAAAATCTCCAACGCATGAAGTAAAAAAAGGCGATATGCCCCTGTAATTGTTGAGGGGGGGGGGGGGGTCCTTACGATCCCCTTTTTTAAGGGATTGGGGAAATAACACCCTCGATTCCACTCTGAAGGTATTTTCTAAAATTCGATGAATTTTGAGAACATGTCCAAAAGTGATCTATGAAGGCAGTGACCGCCTATCTTCAAAAGCTCATTGGTTATGCCGTCACTGCCTGGCGATTTTATGTTTTTGGCAGCGGACACCGCGCGTCAACCACAATGTCAAGATCAATGGCCAGGTCCCTCAAGCAATCAGAATTATCATCATAAGAAACCCCCCATCACCGTCGGAGCCTATTAAACCAATCCTTTGTTCTAATCGCGGCATCAGCCCTTGAATTAGAATGTCTTTTACAATAGTACTCCAGGGACTGGAATTATGGTTTGATTAATCGTCTCTGTCAGATATAATATCCTCGCAACCGGGTCTTTGATACAAAAGACCTCAGAATTACTGCTCGTATTATACCTCTTAGAGTCTGCCAGAGAATCTTTTGCTTGAGGCCCACCTTTATTTGCAATATCATAGATCTTTTCAGGCGCATCTCTGGATTTTTTTTGATCAGATTTGACTGTATGCGCTATCCTGGGTAGGATTGCCAGAGAACGTCCCCGTTTCTTTGTTTGACCCATCACTTTTAGCCCATTTCTGTGTATTCTAGTGCATCTCTGCGATCCTTGATTGCTTTCACATGTCCGCAGTCAACCACGAGTTACATTGCCTTTGATCTTTTAACACCTAATCCTCAGACGCAGCCGCAATTAATGTTTTTCCATGAGTCCCATAGAGAATCGGGATCATTGAAAGGGGGGGGGGGGGGGGAAAATTGACAGCCCAACCATTAAAGTAATACGGCATTGTTCCTGGATAAGGTGTGAAATCCGTGGTCTGTCTTTAGATCCCAATTAAACAACCTGGTTCTATCATTGTTAATATCCCTCCCTTTTCACAGACACGCCCTTATGCATATTAAGAGTTAACAAAAGCACATTGTGATCACTGCCAAGACCATAGTATCGATGTGACCATGTTCTTGTTGTTATCAACAATCAATGGACCATGTTCTTGTATCACACAGCATCGATCTAAGCGTTCTTTATTTCCGCGCGTTTCATGGTTTAGTGAGATAAGCGGATACGACGAGTATCTTGGTTATAGTTCCATTGATAGCATGTACCAACAAAGCCAGTGTGAAACGTGGAAAACCACCCATGATTTCGCAATGTGAATCTAAACGTAAAGATGAAATTATCTCCTGTCCTTGTTTGTTGTGAGGTACTATAGACTGACTAAGCCCATTCATTTCTGTTGCGACGGAGACCCTTCCGGTCTTGACAGTGGTACGATCTGCGTACGTGTTTTGAAGCCGCTTTGGATGAACTCTAGACCCGTAACTCCAGATCCACTGAATACGGGATTATTTAACAAATAAAAATTCAGGGAAAAACAGTTAAAACAGAGAAGGGAAGTTCTGCCTTTGTTTTCAATATGCGCAATCGAGTGCTCGTGATAGCCGTAATGAAATAGCTATTTAAGAATGCCAAGATAGGATATTCTTAGCTAAAACTTCTAAGCACCAACCTGCGTAACAAGCCTTTCGGCAGGACCGCGGATAACTCTGTATCAAGATCTTTAATTAGTGGTGTCAGAATCGGGGGGTTAAGATATAGTGTGAAAGGGTTAGGTTTGAAATGAATCTACTTAAAATCAAAACCTGCCTACTAAATAAACCATTAGAACGGTTTAACAAGTCAATAGGATAATCTTCACAGCAGATGGGACCATTTCTAAATCAGATCAGGCTTTCATCGACAATACGATATCTTCCAGAAGAGTAACCTATATCACTAGGACTTGGTTGTTAGCAACTCCTCGCAAATGAACATAACAGATCAATTGGTGTTTTTAATTAAGAAAAAAACCCGTAACGCTTGCTGCAAGCTATTTAAAAAAAACATATATTCGCAATTTTTATTTATTTTTAATTATATAAAATCGATTAAAGGCTCCGCCGCTAGGTCGGGGTCTAACAGGCTCACCAGAACCTTATCAAAACACTATTATTTTTCATAACGTGTGCTTCTCATCCTTTATCTATTCCGTAGAGGTCAGTGGCAAAGTGGATGGGCTACACAAACAGTAATTGTATATTAGGATGAATGGAGAAACGGGCGGACATCTTGTCTACCGAACACAAAGCATTCCATAGACAACTGTTTAACAGAAGTTGTGTATCCCGGGTGCACGTTTTGAGAAATGCCATCCCATACGCGCAATACAATGAGTTCAATGAATTGGTGATTCTGTAGTATGTTAGTCAAGGAGGGGGTGAAACGCATTCAAAACCAGTCGTCCGTGCTGGGCGCGCAGTTTGAATATTGCACGGATAATTATTATAAGTTGGGGTGTTATACCACATAATGTTCAATTCGATTTACAAAACAATCCGCCAAAATATCAGTTGTGGATATGTTGGGTGATTGGGTGGTGAAATTTTGTACTTACCCATGGCCACACAACGATGAAAAATGACAATCAGTCGTCTTGATTTAAATAAAACCGCCTCAATGAATACAAATTTTCACCAAGCGCCCATTGCATTTATGAGAAAAAAAGAGTATCTGAGCACAATGATCCAGGTAACAAATCTTCTACCTGGCCAACTCTAAACACCTGAACATCAAATTGTATTCACTACCGATTAAGTGGATCTGCAAAGGGCACACAGTGATGGGGGAATAAGCGGGGGCAGCCATTGATTTCTATTGTTGGTGAATCTCGCTATGTTCTTTGTGTGGTCGGCAAAACATGCGAGACGGTGAATTTCTAAAGATAAGGTAACGTTTTGCCTCTCTTATCTATATAGAACCTCTTTGGTTTTTGTCACTTATTCACATTTCAGTGGGAACAAATTTGTATTAAATGACCGGTGTGGCAGGAGATATAGTCCTCCGGCGGTCACAGTCCGGGGAACAATGGTGAAAATTAGGGCCAATCGATTCAGTTGACTTCTTTCACGTTAAATTAGTTTCACGTTATCCGTGTCGTCTATGGCGCCTCGGACTATGAATCCTACCGGACCATACTCTCCCTTTCACACCGGCTTCTTAACCCTGCTTGGGCTCTTTTTTGGGATGACCAATCTGGCCGTCAGTGCCTCAAGTACGAAGCTCAGGTTTCCAATTAATTGTATAGAGATCAGTTGTTCGAAACCCACTAATGCTGAGGTCAGCCAATCTACGGACTTTTTTAGTTGTAACGACGTAGCGCTTTTTGTATGATGAAGCGTTACTAATTTTATTTTAAAACTATATTTCTCAAGAATCCAGGTTCATTTGATAAAAATTAGGCAATTTTGCTTAAATTTTTATATTTTAAAGGAAAAACGTTAAATTAAAGCTGGTTTTAATTTCCTGTTATAAAAGTAAAACACGATACGGCCAAGAACTTGACTAACCTCCGATCATCTTTCAATTGTGTGAAAGACTCTAAACATGGCTTGTGGCAAAACGATTTGCGTAAAAATAAAAAATGGCAGGGTTCGGTTTTGTTAAACCGTCTACTGCTTCGAAAAGTTAAACAGAAAATGGTGTTTTCTTTGCAAGGAATAATCCAATGACCATGAAAACCATCTGGTCCGTCACTTAGGGATATTTCATTATATAGTGCCGAAGAGAGTTCATACATGATCCTTTAACATACCCGATGAATAGGGGGGGTTATACTTTTAATATTTTAGTTTTCATCCTGCGTTTTTATTGATACGCGCTATAGTGGTTTGATGATCGAGAATGACTTCTCTGTTGTACCTCTTACTGCGCCCTCAGTTTTCAGCCCGTGTTGTTTGTAGCGTTATGCGTACTCGCAACTTGTTCGAGTGCCTTGTCTTTAAAAACCAATGGGGATGAAGATCATTCTTCATTGAGGAGCAAAGAGCGGGTTAACAGGGCCATGGAATGGCACGACTTTCATACACAAAAGCTTTTGATCATTGTAAATTGCATGCAATTAACAATTTCTTAATTTTCAGAGGGACTTAAAGGTGCCACAATTGCTTACAACATATACTTTCTTGTTTGTAGAAAGGCCATAGCCAAGTGCGTAATTAATTCAAATTTCATTTAAATCGCGAATAAACCGTTTTAAGTGCGCTCGATGGCATTGTGACGTTTACAATTAGCCCATTGCCTGCTGTGCCAAAATCATTCCGGTAACCTTTTTTGAATACTTGATTAAAATATTCCAGCAAATTCTTTGCTAATGATGAAAAAAACGTTTCCAATGGTACCAAAAATCAGGTTTGATAGGATAGTGTGAGTGGTATTGTCGAAGGCTGGAAAATTAGGTAGCCCTTAAAGAATTGAAAATACCTTAAAATAATATGTTAAGAGAGATGCGTTGGCGTAAGTTTAGTATTTGTTTATCCATCGACCAAATGTTTGATCGACCGTTTAGCTTTGGACAATCGGAACTCGTATGGCTATAGTCTCTTAATGGATGCTCAAATGGCACGGTGTTCAGGTTTCAAAGCTTTTCTTCTTATTTAAGTTTGTTATTGGAAATATTTGCATATTTGCTCTATGTTTGTTTTAACAGTATCCTGAACACTATGTAACGTGTTGGAAACACCATGTTAACGCGTCTGAGGGGTTCATGAGCACATTAACACTTTGTAACATGTTGGAAACGCGTTCTAGAACACGTCAGAGGAGTTCCGTGAACACATTTTAACACTCTGTAACAGTTTCGGAACATACGCATGTTTAACAGAAGTGGTATCCTGGGTGCACGCGTTTTAGAGACATGCCATCCATACGCGCAAATACACATGAGCTCACTGAATGGCTTGATTTGTAGTCTGTTATGGCAAGGGGTGAAACGCATTCAAAAAACCAGTCGTCCGTGATGGGCGCTGACATTTTGTATTGCACGGACTAAGTATCAGTTTGGGTGCTGTATACACACACATAATGTCAATTCGATACAAACCATCCGCCGCCAAAAATATCAGTTGTTGGTGTTTGGGTGCTATGGGTGGTTAAATGTTGGTCCACCCATGGCCACACAACGAATGAATGAAATGACACATCAGTCGTCTTGATTTTAAATAAAACCGCCTTCAATGAATAAATCTTTTCAAATAAGCGCCCATTGCATTATGAGAAAAAAGAGTAATTGAGCACAATGAAACTCCCGGTAAATATTATGAACCTGGCCACCTCTAAACACATTACATCAATTTGTATCACTAAGATTAGTTGTATATTGCAAAGCTGGACGGCACCAACAGTATGTGAAAGAAGCGGAAGGCAGCCATTGCTTTCTGTTGGTACTCTAGTTTTCTTTGGTGGTCGGCAAACTGCGGAGACGGTGAATTGAATTTCGAAGATTACCGTAACGTTTATTTTGCCTCTCTATCTTATAGAACCTCTTTGGTTAGCGCTTCTCCACATTCAATGGGAAAAACATTGTATAAAGGACCGGTTGTGGCAGGAGATATAGGCCTCCGGCCCACGTCCGGGAACAATGTGTGAAACAATAGGGCAAATCGAATCAGTTGACTTCTTCAAGTAACATTTTAGTGTCACGCTTTATTCCGTGTCGGCTATGGAGACCGGACTATGAATCTAACCGGACCATAACTCCTTTCACACCGGCTCTTAACCACCTGCTTGGGCTTCTTTTTGGATGCCAATATGGCGTCAGTGCTCAATTTACGAAGCTCAGGTTTCCAATCGTGTATAGAGATCAGTGTTCGAAACACACTAATGCGCGAGGTCAGCAAATCTACGTACTGTTTTAATGATACCGAGTTAGCGGTCTTGTATGATGAAGAGTTTCAATTTATTTTTTAAAACTATATTCTCAAGAATCCCAGGTTCATTTGATAAAAATTAGGGCAGTTTGATTAAATTTATAGATTTAAAGGAAAACGTTTTTTTTTAAAAGCTGTGTTTTCTTTCCAATGTTAAAGTAAAACACGTACAGGCAGAACTTGAATAACACCGAACATTTCAATTGGTTTGAAAGACTACTAAACATGGCTGTGGCAAAACGGGGGGGATAAGCGTAAAAAAAGAAACATGGCGGCTCGTGAAACTCGTCTACTGCTTCGAAAGTTAACATGAAAATGGTGTTTTCTTTGCAAGGAATCCCTAATGACCATGGAAACCATCTGGTTACGTCATATTTAGGGATATTTCAGTATATATGTGCCGATAGATTCATACCAAAGATCCCTTCACATAACGATGAATAGGGGGGGTGAATTTTAATATTTAGTTCTTAATCCTGCTTTTTATTGATACGCGTATGGTGGTTTGATTGATGATCGAGATTGAATTCTCCGTGTACAATTATTACTGAGCCCTCAGTTTGCTAGCCCGTTGTTGTTTGTAGCGTTATGCGTACTCGCAACTTGTTCGAGTGCCTGTCTTTAAAAACCAATGGTGAAGTCATTTTCATTGAGGAGAAAGAGAGGAGTTTAGTTTGTCCATGGCACATGGGCAGCGACTTCAGCAAAAGCTTTGATTCATGCTAAATTTCCTGCCAATTAATCCGTTCTTAATTTTCATGACCTTAAAGGTTGCCCCAATGATTACAACATGACTGTTTCTTTGTTCGTAGGAAAGGCCATAGCCAACGTAATTTAATTCTAAATTTCATTTAAATCCGATAAACGTTTTAACGTGCGCTTCGAGTGGTCTTGTAGAAGTATTACAATGCCCATAGACTGCTGTGCAAAATCATTTCCGGATAACCCTTTTATACTTGTGTTAAAATATTACAGCCAAATATTTTGCTTATGATGAAAAAAAGTTTTCAAATTGTACCAAATCCCAGTTTGATAGTGATAGTGTGAGTGGTATTGTAAGGCTGAAATGAAAATCAGGTAGCCCACTTAAAAAGGAATTTTGAAATACCTAAAAAATAATCTGTTAAGATAGATGGTTGGGTAAAGCTTTAGTATTTTGTATCCATCGACCAAATGTTGATCGACCATATGCTTTGAAAATAGGACTCGTATGGCTATAGTCTCTTAATGGATGCCTCAATGGCACGGTGTTTCAGGTTTTCAAAGCGTTTCTATAATATTTAAGTTTGGTTATTGAGAATATTTGCATATTGCTTAGTGTATTGTTTTAACAGATCCTGAACACATATTGTAACGGTTTTGGAAACACCATGTTAACGCGTCTGAGGGTTCATGAGACATATTAACACTGTAACATTGTTGGGAACGCGTTATAGAACACGTAGGGAGTTCGTGAAACATTAACCTCTGTAACAGTTTAGGGAACCTCGCATGTTTAACAGAAGTTGTATATCGGGTGCCCGATTTAGGGACATGCCATCCCATCCCGGCATCCCATACGCGCAAATAAAATGAGCTCAATAAATTGCTGATTCTGTAAGTCTGTTCTGTCCAAGGGGGTTTGAAACGCATTTCAAACCAGTCGTCCGTGATGGTCGCTGACATTTTGAATATTGCACGGAATAATATCAGTTTGGGTGCTGTATACACACATAAATGTCAATTCGATACAACCAATCTGCCAAAATATCAGTTGTTGGATGTTGGGTGCTAGTGGGTGGTTAAATTTTGTCCTACCATGGCGGCCCACACAACGAATGAAATGCACATCAGTCGTCTTGATTTAAATAACGCCTCACTGAATAAATCTTCACTAAGCGCGCATTTGAGTATGAGAAAAAAGAGTATCTGAGAAAATGCTCCAGTTACCCTATTATTACACCTGGCCACCTCTAAACAATACATCAATTGCTATCACTAACCGATTAGGTGTATGAGGCAAGCTGAACCCAAGTATGTGAAGAAGCGGAGGCAGCCATTGCTTCTATTGTTGGTACTCTATGTTTTCTTTGTGGTCGGCCAAAACATGCGAGCCCGGTGAATCTAAAAGATGAGATTACGTAACGAATTGCCTCTCTATCTATATAGAACTCTTGGGTTATGTCGCTTATCACATTTCAATGGGAAAAAAATTTTGTATAAATGACGGGGGCAGGGATATAGTCCTCCGGGCTCCCAAGTCCAGGGACACAATGGTGAAAAATAGGGCAACGATTCAGTTGACTCTTCACGTAACGTTAGTTTAACGCTTTATTCCGTTGTCGTCTATGGAGCCCGGACTATGAATCCTACCGGACCATAATTTCTCTTTCACACCGGCCTATAACCACCTGCTTGGGATCTTTTTGGATGACCCAATATGGCCGTCAGTGCATCAATTACGAAGCTCAGGTTTCCAATCCATTGTATAGAGATCCGTGTTCGAAAACCCACTAATGCGCGGTTCAGCAATCTACGTACTTTTTATGTACCGAGTAGCGCTTCTTTGTATGATGAAGCGGTTTCCTAATTTTATTTGAAAAAACTCTATTTCCAAGAATCCCCGGTTCATTTGTAAAAATTAGGAGATTGTTTGAGTATATAAATTTAATATTTAAAGGTAAACGTTAATGCTGTGTTTTTAATTTCAAGGTTAAAGTAAACACGATAAAGGCCAGAAACTTGACTAACAACGACCCTCTGTCAATTGGTGGGTGAAGACTAAACATGGCTTGTGGCAAAACGTTAGCGTAAAAAATAAACATGGACGGCTTCGTTAAATCGTCTACTGCTTCGAAAGTTAAACATTAAAAGGGGTTTTCTTTGCAAGGACTACTCCAATGGACCATTGAATGAAAACCATCTGGTACGTCATATTCTAGGGGCTATTTCATTATATATGTGCCGATAGATTCATACCAATAGATCCCTTTAACTAACGAGGAAATAGGGGAGGGGGTTATACTTTTAATTTTAAGTTTCTAATCCTGCGTTTGTATTGATACGCGCTAGAGTGGGTTGATGGGATAGAGAATTGAATTCTCCTGTTGTACAATTCTTACTGCCCCTCAGTTTTCCGCCCGTTGTTGTTTGTAAGCGTTATGCGTAATCGCAACTTGTTCGGTGCCTTGTCTTTAAAAAACCCAATGGTGAAGATCTCTTCTTCATTGAGGAGAAAGAGCCGGGTAAAGTGTCCATGCATTGGCAGCGACTTCTTTCAGCCACAAGCTTTGAGTCAATGCTAAATTTCATGCAATATCCTTCGTAATTTTTCAGGACTAAAGGGTGCCCCATGATTACAAAATATACTTTTTCTTTTTTTTTTTCTTTTTTTCTTTTCTCCAATTTTTCCTTATTTTTAAACAAATTAAAAACTTTTTATTTCTTTCTTTTTTTCTTTTTGTTTTTTTTTTTTTTTTTTTTTTTCTTTGTTTTTTCTTTTCTTTTTTCTTTCATTCTTTGTTCGTAGGAAAGGCATCGACAAACGTATTTAATCTAAATTTCATTTAAATCAGATTAAAACCGTTTTAACGTGCGCTCGAGTGGTCATTGTGCGTATTACAATTGACCATAGACTGCTGTGCAAATCATTTCCGGTAACCCTTTTTCCTTGTGTAAAATATACAGCCAAATATTTTGCTACTGATTTGAAAAAAAGTTTCAAATTGTACCAAATCCCGGTTTGATAGTGATAGTGTGCGGTGGTATTGTCGAGGATGAAAATCAGGTAGCCACTTTAACGAATTGAAATCCTAAAAAATATGTTAAGTATAGATGCGTTGGCTAAGGCTTTAGTTTTTGTATCAATCGAACAAATGTTGATCGACCAGATTTAGGATTTGGACAATCGGACTCGTATGGCTATGTCTCTTAATGAGATGCTCAATGGAACGGTTTGTTCAGGGTTTCAAAGCTTTCTATACTATTTAGTTTGTTATTGGAAATATTTGCCATATGCTCTATGGTTGTTGTAAACAGTATCCTGAACACATATTGTAACGGTTTGAAAAACACCATGTTTAACGGGTCTGAGGGTTCATGAGGCAACATATTAACACTTTGGAACATGTTGGGAACACGCGTTCTAGAACACGGACAGAGAGTTCGTGGAAACATTTTAACACTCTGTAACAGTGTCGGAACATAGCATGTTCTTGAACGCGTCGGGGGCTTTCGTGGGCTAGATAACGAAACGCCTACGAGGAATGAAGAAGAAAGGTTCCATTTGAAAATATACTCAACGGTGAAGATGTGTTTTGCCAAATTTAAACTTTTGTGTAATTTGCAGGTGTTATATTTCATCTCCCAAAAAATAGCCAGAAGGTGAGGATAAGTATCCTTTTTACTATTTATGTAATTTCATTAAATAGACATACCCTGTGACAGAGCAACTATCCAACTATAACCAAAATATTGGCGGCAAATTTTAAAGAATTCAGGGTGTACATAGATTGGTGTAAAACCCGGTGTAAAAACTCGGCGATCGTGCAACGAAAATACATGCCGATTTGCAGACAGTTTACGGGGATGCTGGACCTTCATACAATACTGTTGCAGATTTAGCAGCTCCCTTTAAGATAGCCGCGAGTCCGTCATAGTTACCCTGATGTGGTAGGCCATTGTCAGCAATACTCCTGAAATGGTCTTCCGTGTAAAAAAATCTAGTTGACTAGGGCGAGTTACATTGGAATATATAGCTGACTTGAATGTATATCAAAGCGAGCAGCAGCAATAATTAGAGCGACCATCTGAGAAATCTTTGTGCCAGATGGACAACCCATATTCTAATCCCAGAGCAACAGGAGGAGAAGTGGAAATGGGGAGCACGTGTAGCGCAAAGGATATAGCCGAGGACTCATGATCCTAAATTCGTGAGTTCGAGCCCCGCTGAAGTCAACGTGTTTGTGTCCCTGGGCAAGAACTTAGTTTCAATCGCCTCGGTCACCCAAAGCGAAATATGGGGAGCTGTTAGGGGGAATTTTACAAATCTAAGTAGGATTAGGTGTGAGCGCCCGTAAGCAGCCCACCTAGATGAAATGAAATGAGTTCTGATGAGTTCTCATAGGAACAGCGGAATAATGTACAGCGCTTTGATACTGTGGTGATAAGGCGACTATATAAATTCTGAGCATTTATTTATTATTTAAATGATCAAATTTTTGCTTGACAAGTAGAAGCATAAAAATTGCAACCAAGCGTTTGAAAGAGATTGCAATCAAAGGAGAAAAACAAAGTTTGGATTGATAAAGATGGCAAGACCCCACCATTCCCGACGTAGCACCAATACCAAGAAAGTTATGCACGCATTTTTTAATTGTTTTTTTTTTGTGCAAAAATTCAAAATCCACAGGATTCTTCAGTTACCGGAAGGTATTATTGTTCTGTAATGTTCAGAGGGGTTTTTCCAGAGGCCATCAAATTGTACAATAAGAAAAGTCAAAGAGAGGAATGTCACAGACTTTTTCTGCATCATGGCAGTGCACAGGATGGTATGCTCTTGTTAAAAGGAATTGATGAAGCAAATGGTATCCGTATTTTACTTCATCCTCTTCAATGATGCAGTCCAGATCTGGCATCATTGTAATTCTGGCTGTCTCCAAGACTGAAAGGTGCCCTTGCAGGACAAGGGCTTCGATGTGACAGGCGGCCTCGGAAGTGCCACTCATCAACGCATGAGAGGGGTACCTAAAGAAGACTTCACAGCAGCCTTCAGATAGTAGATCCGGTGTCTCCGAAAGTGTATAGACGAACTTGAAGAGTACTTTGAAGAACTGTTAAGAGATGAAGCCGTAACTCCTAATAGTTTTAATTCTACAGGTATGGTGCAGGACATTTTTGCCCTCTTCGTATTTGAACACTTTACCGTTTATAAAAACACCATAATATGTTCTCTATCTTAGACTTCATTTTTTTTACATTAGTGTTCAAAATTCGATATTCAGGTGACTAATGTTAGAAATAACATTGCGATGTTTACTCTTTTTATGCGTTTTTGGATAGGATACTGTCAAAACAAGAAAATGATGGTGAATTAATGTGTAAATATTTCCCATATATACCTTGAAAAATCTGAACACCATTTTAGGTGCCGTTACTCTGAGAGTGCAGCTATATTTTATAATATTTGACGGCACCAAATGGGTGGATACAGAAGTATAAAAACCCTGTCCGGACTCAGAACAAATTTATAATGTTTCAATTTCATGCGTAAAATGGAAAACATCCTTCGATGTTTTACAGGATTTTCCCAGGTCTAAACCCCATCCAATCTGGGTTAGTCTTTCAACCCGCCACAAATCACCGATATTAAAATCAAATCATTTAATCAACGCACAGTTCGAGTTTTACCCCTGACAATTTCATGTAAAGCATTACTGATTCTACAAGAAAATATTATACTAATTGCATTTAGCTACATATATTTCATTAAAACTAAAAAGCAACAGTTGAAAATAACATTTTATCTTGTATAAAATCTAAAGAAATCCGTATGGTAAATTTCCGCTGCATGCTCTCTACGTCGACGTTGACATAATAAGACTAGCTAGCGCAGTGAAGCAACACGTATTGCATTTACACATTTGGTTTTCAACAAAATGTCAAATGACGTTTCAAGTTGCTATAATGCCCTCTTCAAAAGGACAAATTATCGATATTTATTCGGCAAATCAAGTAAATGACATTTGTAACCGGCACCTGCCTAGACCGTCGATCGAAGATTCATGAAGATATAGGCTAGCCCCGCTTCAAACAGTCGGATTGTTTATGCCAAATGCCTTGACAGTTTTCGCGCTTACAAGTATAGCGCTTCATTGCATTATTATATTGAATTTAAATGACAAACCTGTTTATGTTACTTATTTTCCCTATACAAATGCTTGTAAATCAACCCAAATACGACCAGATAAATTAAATATATTGAAACAAAATCCAGAGGCGCTTTTAGATGACGAAAACTCACCTTGTTTATATGAAGCAAACTGTCATATTGGAGATCTAACATTTTAGTATTTTGTCAATAATCAAAATGAAACAAGAGACGCTAGATAAAGGGTCATCGCGCTTCATGTTGCGATATGTGACCATGTTAAGGTTACAGCGTGAATTTGAGCGGGTTTTCCCCTTGAGTTCTTATTTGCTTGTAGTGTATGGTTTGTATGTATTTATTTTTTAAGTTCAATTACTACGTATGTTTTTACCTCGTCTCTTTTTTACTCTCCAAGGTAAAGAAGTGAAATTTCACTCTGGAATCAATGACTAAATGGAGTGAATCATTGTAGTCATACTCCATTATTAAATTTTGATTGCTGTTGTCGATCCATGATTGGATTGTGATCGTGTAGTAACTTCGAGATTTCATTGTGGGCACTAATCACTCCTTGGATTGTGATCACTCTAATCACTCCATGATTAGATTGTGATCGCTGTAGTCACTCCATGATTGGATTTTGCTCACCGTGGTCACTCCATGATTGGATTTTGATCACTGTAGTCACACCATGATTGGATTGTGATCACTGTATAGTCACTCTCCATGATTGTGATCGCTGTAGTCACTCTCCATGATTGTGATCGCTGTAGTCACTCTCCATGATTATGATCGCTGTAGTCACTCTCCATGATTGGATTGTGATCACCATAGTCACTCCATGATTGGAGTGTGATCACTGTAGTCACTCCATAATTAGATTGTGATCACTGTAGTCACTCAATGATTGGATTGTGATCACTGTAGTCACTCCATAATTAGATTGTGATCACTGTAGTCACTCCATGATTGGATTGTGATTCACTGTAGTCACTCAATGATTGGATTGTGATTCTGTAGTCACCTCCATGATTGGATTGTGATCACTATAGTCACTCCATGATTGGATTGTGATCACTGTAGTCCCTCCATGATTGGATTGTGATCACTGTAGTCCACTCCATGATTGGATTTTGGTCACTGTAGTCACGGATTGTGATTGCTGTAGTCACTCTCCATGATTGGATTGTGATCACCACAGTACTCCATGATTGGATTGTGATCACTGTAGTCACTCCATGATTGGGATTGCAATCACTGCAGTCACTCTCCATGATTAGATTACAATCACTGTAGTCACTCCATGATTGCATTGTGATCACTGTAGGTACTCTATGATTGGATTGAGATTACCGTGGTCACTCCATGATTGGATTATGATCACCGTAGTCACTTCATGATTGGAATTTAATCACTATATGCACTCAGTGATTAAATTTGTAACACTGTAGGCACTCCATTTTTGTATTATGATCGCTGTAATCTCTATGTGAAAGAATTTTGGTCTCTGTAGGCACTCTGTACTCTTAACCCTGTACTTGGCTGGAGTGGCTTTTGGGTGATAGGCGATCACCAAATTGGTAGCGGTGGCCTGATGTCACCATTGGTTTTACACATAATCATGAAAACTTGACAGATTTTTAATGTGTGATACCTGAAAATGTTATCAAGATATATTTTCTCATTTCAAACCCATTGGATTTGGAGAGTCAAGTCTACTGCAAGGGTTTTTTTTTTTTATTGTTGTTGCTTAAATAACAGTAAATAATGTGCACTAAACGATGTCGTGTAGAGGGTGTCCCAAAATAAATGCAATTCTCGCAGTCGGTGCTATAATTTCAAAATTACTGAGAATTATTCAAATTTTATTACATATTCTGATTGACGAACTTGTTTCGTACATCCTGTCCCATTTTTGTCTGATACGGTTCACTAGTTTTGAAAACAAAATATAACCCGCTGTCAAATTACCCCATTCCAAGTTTGCCTTAGATCGTTGAACAGGTTCACCTTGAAAAGTGGAATAAAATGTCTTTCAACTACAAAAATCTCCTGGTACTAATTCTGTCTGTTTTTAAAAAATAAATTACTAAAATATTTGTCGTTATTGTTTTATTATATCCACGGTCTTTTATTGTCTTACAGTATTTTGCTCTACTCATATTTAGAATAGTAACTTAGCGACTTGGCCAAAATTTATCTCCAGTGGGTCTGACAAATCCACATGGATATTGTAAATTGCAGCGGAGGGATTAAATACCAAATGAATGCAAATGGTTGGGGCTATAATTTCAATATTTTTTTTAAATGTTGCGAGATATCTGTACGGCTTATCCTTTTCTCAACATACTGTTCAAATTTCATCTGATTTGCTTCACTGTTTTTTTAGAACAAAGGCGATACGTAAGTAAGCCACAATTTAAGCCGTTCCAAGTTTGACTGGTGAATACACAATCAAGGCATGCTTAAGTACGCAGGTGCTGGTTTTTGTTTTTCTCCTGTCTCTTTCTTTATCCTTACTAAAGTTTAGTTCATTTAACCCAGTATAACTTTGTAAACTAAATATTTTAATATTAAAAGCATTTAAAGACAACAATGACAAACAAGACAAATAAGGGAAATGGTCTCTGTTTATAATGACAACTGACATTCTGTTTGATGTAACTCAAGTTTGGTTTTCAGTGGTTTTATTTGTGTTGTTTGTTGTGTCTATCAAATGGTCCATATTATAACATATTATATTATATGGTCTTCAACATCCATTCATACCATTTCCATTCTTTTGGTATTTAATCCCTCCGCTACATTTTGCAATATTCACGCGGATTTGTCAGACACACTGAAGATAAAACATTTTATTTTGGCCAAGTCGCTAAGTTACTATTCTCAATATGAGTAGAGGAAAATACTGCAAAGACGGTAAAAGACCGTGGATAATACAATAACGACAAATATTTTAGTATTTAAAAAAAAAAGACAGGATTAGTACCAGGAGATTTTTGTAGTTAAAAGACATTTTATTCAACTTTCAAGGTGAACCTGCTTCAACGATCTACCGCAAACTTGGAATGGGGTAATTTGACAGCGGGTTACATAATAGCCTTTGTTTTTCAAAACTAGTGAACCGTATCGGACAAAAATTGGACAGGATGTACGAAACAAGTTCGCCAATCAGAATATGTTATAAAATTTGAATAATTCTCAGTAATTTTGAATTTATAGCCCCAAATGCGAGGATTGCATTTATTTTGGGACACTCTGTATATTCGCGGTTGCGAATATTGCAGAGCCTCGACAGCACCGGGACATAACGGCCCCACAATGCAGCGGGCACACAGCAACCCGCCTCACGACATTCCATAACCAGATAACAATAAAAGTCTCGAGCTCGGAACTTTTAATTACTACGTCGCAGTAAATATCAATAAATAACTGACTCTCAGTCAACGTGTGTTACATCAAGACCTCAAAGAAGCTGAAGGATGTGTACTCTGTTTATTTATTTTTTTTTTTTTGGAAAAATAAAATGCTTTCCAATGGTGACGTCCAGGGGTGTCAACAGTCAACACTTTGCTGAGTCATTGTCAATTCCCTAAGTTCATTCTCAAATGAGGTTTGAACGTCGTCTGCAAATTAGGGTTTCATGGTCATTGGAGTATTTCTTGTGAAAAAAATCCAAATTTATTCCGACCAATGTACACGACTGTACAGCAATCATAGAAGCTGCCATCTTTTATTTCCTGTGCTATATTTACAACGCCGCACGCAATACCAAAACAGAAGCCACCGAAAATATATCACGTGACTTCAGCCAGTCTGCCACAAGCCTCATCCTTCGAACTTGGGTGAGCACCATAGAAATGGTGAGCACTCAAAGGATATCGCTCGCGGATACAAGCGAAGTTCACGGCTTGTGGCAGAACGATAGCGGAAATAATAAACATGGCGGCTTTCTTAAATCGTCTACTGCTACGAAAATTAAGCATGAAAAGGAATACGCCCAATGACACATATAAACCATCTGGTCTATCGGCATATATTTCATTATATATGTGCCGATAGATTCATGTCAATAAAATTCCTTTGAGACAAGTTATTGGATGAATATGTATTAATCTTTCCCTGGAGATGGCCAGCGCACGTAAGTGTTTGGGGAAAAACCATGTGCGCTTGGCCGGATTCGAACCGGCGACCTCCTTATTACCAGCACGGCGCTCTTGCCAACTGAGCTATCAAGCTTATTGGATGGGTTGTAAACTTTCAAGAGGTCTTCAGTGATCATATAACTTATACTGAGTTACGTTTGTTTAACTGAGAAAGATTTGTGGCCTAACACATTCAATGTCCAATTCAATTTGCATAATATTATTATTTATTGGCTTAGTGATCTGCATGTCTTTTCTCTCTCTTACGTCTTCAGACGATTGCAAAATTTCTTCATTAATATTTGAAGCAAGTTCTGCATATAGTTCTACCGTAAAATATAATAGTAAAGTAACTGCTACTTTTGACACAATTGGTGTTAAGCAAGGGTGTACTCTTAGCCCTTTGTTTTTGAGTATATTTCTGATCTTCCCGAAATTATTGATGTTAATTCCATATATCTTGGCGCTTCTCCAGTAAATTACTTATGTCCTCAGTTGATTTAGCATCGTAATATTGGTGGATCTTAACACTTAACTGCATGGGGGGGTCCTAGGTACCCATTTTTTGTTTTTCAGCCGGCGATTTTTAACGCTGCAATATATTTGGTTTATATTTTGTGTATTCGTCTAACTTTATGTTGCGCTTGCATTGGTGCAAAAAAAAATCAAATGCAACGCGTCGTTTTTGCGTTAATTAGCATGGGTCCTTAGGAGCCCCCCCTTATGCACTAACGGAAGTGCCCATGACAAAAATGAAAAATCTTATTAGAGTTACTGTGATTCTGATTTTCATAATGCATACACCTAGTTACATAAACAAAGAAAATAATTTCAAAAATCTTACAAAGTATAGTAGGCCATTGGAGCCATAATATTTTATATACGTCATGTAGCGGTTTACTGTAGGAACCTATGGTAAATTATACAAGTAACCCTAAAAAATATAAAATGGCATGAGACATTTATGTTAAAAAAAAAAAAAAAAAAAAAAGGAATACGCCCAATGACACATATAAACCATCTGGTCTATCGGCATATATTTCATTATATATGTGCCGATAGATTCATGTCAATAAAATTCCTTTGAGACAAGTTATTGGATGAATATGTATTAATCTTTCCCTGGAGATGGCCAGCGCACGTAAGTGTTTGGGGAAAAACCATGTGCGCTTGGCCGGATTCGAACCGGCGACCTCCTTATTACCAGCACGGCGCTCTTGCCAACTGAGCTATCAAGCTTATTGGATGGGTTGTAAACTTTCAAGAGGTCTTCAGTGATCATATAACTTATACTGAGTTACGTTTGTTTAACTGAGAAAGATTTGTGGCCTAACACATTCAATGTCCAATTCAATTTGCATAATATTATTATTTATTGGCTTAGTGATCTGCATGTCTTTTCTCTCTCTTACGTCTTCAGACGATTGCAAAATTTCTTCATTAATATTTGAAGCAAGTTCTGCATATAGTTCTACCGTAAAATATAATAGTAAAGTAACTGCTACTTTTGACACAATTGGTGTTAAGCAAGGGTGTACTCTTAGCCCTTTGTTTTTGAGTATATTTCTGATCTTCCCGAAATTATTGATGAAGTGCCCATGACAAAAATGAAAAATCTTATTAGAGTTACTGTGATTCTGATTTTCATAATGCATACACCTAGTTACATAAACAAAGAAAATAATTTCAAAAATCTTGCAAAGTATAGTAGGCCATTGGAGCCATAATATTTTATATACGTCATGTAGCGGTTTACTGTAGGAACCTATGGTAAATTATACAAGTAACCCTAAAAAATATAAAATGGCATGAGACATTTATGTTTGTGCTTAATATGGTAAATAAGGTTCATTCTTCACCAATTAAAGCAATCAGCACAAGTCTAGGTGAAGCAGTGCCGTAGAAAATGCAGAAACAAATTAGTGTCTTTTTCGCACATTTTGACGCAAAATTGAAATCAATGTTTTGCCCCTAATTTTCATACTGAACAACTTTCTTCATTTTTTATTTCTTTATTGTTGATGTCTTTGAAGCCGTCTAACATGTGGTGGATTTCATCTAAACAATCCTTTAGGAAAGTGGTTATATTAGGGGGGTCCCTAGGACCCCCCCCCCCCCCGTTATGCACTAACGGAAGTGCAAACCCCTTATGCAGTTAAGTGTTAATACGAGATGAGTTAGAGATGAAAATACTCTCGTTATAAAGCCTTAGTAGAATAGAAAATTGTCTGTGACTGGTTCATTTTCTTGGGATAAACGATATATTGAAATTAATAAACTTGATGTTTGGGACAAGCCATTGTTACTTTTAAAATGTGATAAATTCCCTTTATTTTGTCTTTACATGATAAAATAAATTATGGGTTAATTCAATCAATGGCCATTCAAAACCTTTTAAACGTACATTTAAACATGCACTCGTGTTGGAAAACTATATATTTCTATTGTCAAGCGCTCTAAACCTATTTTGTAACCTCACGGTGGCAAACAGGCTAAAAATTGAAATGGATCTTTACAAACATCCGGATTTCATCTTGAACAGAGACTGTGCCTTTTGCAATCTTAATGAAGTTGAAGAGATTTTTCATCAAGTTATGCAAAGGTGTTCGTATTATGATATTCATTTAATTAACTTTTAGTTTAATTGTGTTCATGATATGAACACTTTCCATGATTAAGATAGTGTTAATGTTGTTTGCTACTCATGCATTTAAAAAACGTACCACTCAAACGCAAATTTAGTATTAACATTAATGAATTGTATCATTGATTGCACATAGCATTTTATTTGTTTTAATTATACCCATTGCTGTTAACAAGGACTAGGTGATATGCCTATTGTTTAAAAACAAAGTTCCACTGTTGCAAACAAAATAAGGAACATCAAAATAAAACTAAATCCCAACTAATTTTAGTCGAGTGGTATTTAAATTACACTCATATGGAAACATCAGACGAAGCCCAGAAGCCGGAGTCGAGGTTTCCTCTTGATTTGTTGTGAAATAATTAGCGACAAGCGCAATGCATTGTCATCCTACCTAACGGATGGCCAATTTGCGGCCAATCTGTATGTCATCAAGGGTTTTAACAGACGGTCAAAAATCAGTCAAACTTGGGTCAAACTCCGACCACATACACACCTCCTCTTGTTCCAGAGACAAAGCCAAGAAAACGCAGCGTAGTATCTCGTGTCCGCTCTTCTCTGGTCATGTTTACTTGTGTGGACAGTGCATGAGCCGAGAAAAGGCCGCGAGGTAGGTACGAGATCAAATTCGGGTCGATGAACTTGGAGAGACACAACGAAAAGAAAGAAAAGATGATGCGTCGTGTGTTTTATGGTCAAGCAGCGAGTAGATAAATCATGAATATATGATTTGTTTTATCACCTGAGTCATTTAATTAACACTCGGTTAAATGAGACGATAATTGAATATCATGATTTGCACTTGTGACGAGATTTTCTTTTAAATTCCAAATTAAAATATAAAGAGTTCGTTTGCAAACAGCAATATATACATATTCCCGTAAATTAAGGTATTGGCAGAAATAACCAGTCAATTATAAAGAAATCAATGAGAAAATGCTACTTCTGACAATGATTGAGTTCACTTAGGTATCAATTTAAACCCAACATTATGCACAATATTTTATGAAAGTTGTGGTGGTCTTATATATCTAATTTATGAAAATTTGTTTTGTAAACCAACTCCTCGTGTATGTATTCTTTCACCCATTGTTCGCCACTTCGAAATTTTCTTGTCATAAACCAAGATATCTTGACACCAAACTTCAAAAATTTGGATGATCGGCTAATAACTGAATATCGCCTATTTCACTTATCTGTGTATATTTCTTATTTTATTGCTTAACTTGTTTATTCTTTCATCTCCCGTATGTAGCCAATGCTATCCGCAATAAAACTGAAATGTATCTTTTTAATACACAAGGTACAATACAAATAATTAAATAATTCAACAATCTGTGTCAAATGATAGAGTTATACGTCTTCGTAGCCATATTTAACTCTAGACCATGGCTGGTCGGACTGATAAGAACCTGCCACAAATGAAGAAAAAGTAACCTAAACCACCCAGCGGGGCTAAAAACGTCAATACCAATACAATCCAAGTATTTATAGGCAAATAATATTAACTCAATGTTCCTGTCTTCAATAAGCTTGCTCGAAGTTCACTAAGTGTCAACAGAAAATAGTCTCTTAATCACCATTTTGGAGTGACCTTAAAGCCTCTCCACACCGTAGGATATATAAAACCATCAGTGTTGAGTGTGAGTTTTGAAGTGTTGGAGGAAGAGTCTATGTCCAAGATAATAGCATTGATAGTTTGCCGTGATGACTTGGCAAAGAGGTAATGAGTGATGTGCTCGTTTGCTATAGATCCAACGGATTCCGCTTCGACGTGTTGTTGCCCCCTGCTTCAAACATTTTGACTGGCATGCTGACCGTGTGGATATGGAAAACTTTGTGATATGGCGCTAAGGTGTTCAACTTGTGTTTTATGATTTGCATGCTGGAGTACCCATATAATTTCCATGAAAAAACAAAGTTGCATTGTAATTCCCGCCAAACTAGGCCTCCGACCTCCATGAAACATCTCTTTCACTTCCGGTATTTATGTATGCAGGAATAGAAAGAAAAAGGCCCCTATTCCCCCTACAATAACACATATTTTTCAAGCTGCGCGATTGACTACATAGCTACACCACACTCACTGAAAAGGTATACTTGACATGGATTCAAACTGTAAAAGAGAGAAGAGTTTTAAATTTTAAAATTCTTGAATCTTTGAGGGTTCTCTGAAGAATCCAGAGTTGTTTAGTAACTTTGAACTTAAAAATCCATGGGTGAGTTCTTTATTTAGTACATTCAAAGCACCATTTCAACTTTTTTTTAGAAAATACAAGCCATACTAGCCAGCACGCTTGAGCAGAAAATTAACCGTTTAGTCCTTCAACTCAAATTCAAAATGTTTCTACCAAATTAAGGTCTAATCCTATTAGAATTAATATTATTTAATATTTATGTATACCAAAACTTGTTTTCCTTTATGTCATTTGCCAAATCTCAGTAGCAAACCATCGAAGCATTGTGTGCTTTAAAAACAACACAAAAAGTCTGCTCATAGTACAAGTGAAATTATTTTTCTGCGATGATAATTGACAAGATATTACGTCGGCAAATGTTCAGCAATGTCATGGTGTTTTATATAATTACGAACTTAAATCATAATTGTAATAAAGATTTACTAACTTCTCTACTGTTTTTCTCGATAATGTCCATTCATGGAGATGTCAAGGAACTTTTCAAATATTTAACAGGGATTACATCTGGAACTTGCGGAATTTCTTTATTCGAATTAGTTCTGAAATGCCTTTAGGATAAATACATTTCTTTACAGTAGAGTCATTTCTTTGAAAAAAGAGATGATTCCCTCTTTTCCATATGTTATACCGAAGTTGTGATACCTGCAGTCACCAAATTTAACGTATGACCAGAGCGCACAGAGTTCAGTTACACCTTCCAGCTAATTGGCCACAGTCGTGAACTTGCACTTTTCATGACGCTGATACAATTGTCTTGAATCCTAATTCGCTTTAGTTATTAATTGTACAAATTATCGGTCTACTGCTATGATAAGAGTGATTTGGTTTGAATGGCGTCCGGATATTGTAGCTAAATGACTGAATAGCCGCAAAACATTATGAATCGAGTGCTTTAACTGTTGAAGTGTTATGTTACTGTATCTGTATTTTAAATTTTGACATTCTATTGTGCTCTATTTACTCGATATCTCTTACTTTGTTTTCGAGTGTTGCACATGTGGAGTTTAAAAATGTTTGACCAAAATGTGTATTAGAGCGTTTATCACACGAGCTTATAAAATGCGAAGCCAATTTGTAACCCCTCGTAAACTTTTGCCCAATGATATGTCACGTTATCTTCATTTCATGGTTCTGATCCGACCAATCGCCATCCTGCGTGTGTTCAGAACATAATGGGTTAAATGATTGAGCAGTTGAGTGTGGATAGCAATTCTTTGGATGTAAAGGAAAAAAAGGAACTCCTCAGTAAGCCTGCAAAACCAAAACGAACACAAGAAGAAGTGTCTGGGCTCATTTTGCATGCATCTGTCCCAAGCAAATGAGCAGCGACAGAGTTTCTCATCCGAACAAAACACCTCAGCACGTGGATTTCATTACGCACTGCATGTGCCGATTTCATTCCTTTCCGTTCATTTTGCGAGCTAGAGATCAACCTTACGACAAAACAGAATTCTATATTCTCCCACCTGAGGCAAACACGTTTATGCCCGGCGGCGGCGAGCAAGGCAGCAAGTAAAGCGCGATTGATGGGGCAACTTGTCTAAAGCGGCTTGCAAACCCTCAATTTAGCAACAAATTTTCTTGGTTTTGGTAGCCAATCATCCAACATTTCCTATGTTTAGTCTTGACGTAAACGCGCGCGCGGGAAAATGGCTTTTAAAAAAACACAAATGTCGTTCGGAAATACATTACGGGTAATTAACTCTACGGTTGTATGATGTTTGACTTCACCAACGAAAGTGCGCGCTAAATTGTGGCTTTCCGTTTTTATTTATAGGTGTGTGCATCATTGAATGTTATCCGTGTGCAGCCAGATAGCCGAGAATTATTTTTACTTTAGAATAGACCACGCTTTGCATTATCTGGTGCATTGTGTGTGATGTTATCCTAATGGGTGTTTAAAAACTCAGATATTGTTTGAGCTAGTTTTGCTTCCTCACCTTCTTTCATTAATGGCTTTTAAAAGCATCTGATTTTTATCCTGCAAATGCTGCCAATGTGCGTTAAAACACATCAAAATACATTTTCATTAAACACTTAGTTTTGATCAAGTAATAAGACTTAAATAATCTGTGTTTAATAAGATTCACTACATTTTCGGAAATTTGCCTTTGTTTTGACAATGTGTAGGGAAAGAATTTTTGTTTGCTGGTTGGTTGTTTGCTCGCTTTTATATCACTTTTAATGCTATCAAATTATTCAAATCAGTTACTCTGTGACCAACTTTAACACAAAAAGTTCGTGCATACTTGCAAACTAAATCTTGCGGCATGACGAAGGATTCTGGATGCGAAGATTTTCACCTCGTGTACAAGCAAGCAAACTTTCAACTCTATAGGAAGCCAGAGGGTGTTTTGAGTCAATCCCACAATGCACCAGTTTTGGGAAATTTCACATCAATGGGGTCATGTGATCACATAAAAATCCTATTCTTAACACATAAAAACCCTGACTTTAAAAAAAAAAAAAAAAAAAAAACACCTTCTTTCATTAATGGCTTTTAAAAGCATCTGATTTTTATCCTGCAAATGCTGCCAATGTGCGTTAAAACACATCAAAATACATTTTCATTAAACACTTAGTTTTGATCAAGTAATAAGACTTAAATAATCTGTATTTTAAATTTTGACATTCTATTGCGCTCTATTTACTCCATATCTCTTACTTTGTTTTCGAGTGTTGCACATGTGGAGTTTAAAAATGTTGACCAAAATGTGTATTAGAGCGTTTATCACACGAGCTTATAAAATGCGAAGCCAATTTGTAACCCCTCGTAAACTTTTGCCCAATGATATGTCACGTTATCTTCATTTCATGGTTCTGATCCGACCAATCGCCATCCTGCGTGTGGTTCAGAAACATAATGGGTTAAATGATTGAGCAGTTGAGTGTGGATAGCAATTCTTTGGATGTAAAGGAAAAAAAGGAACTCCTCAGTAAGCCTGCAAAACCAAAACGAACACAAGAAGAAGTGTCTGGGCTCATTTTGCATGCATCTGTCCCAAGCAAATGAGCAGCGACAGAGTTTCTCATCCGAACAAAACACCTCAGCACGTGGATTTCATTACGCACTGCATGTGCCGATTTCATTCCTTTCCGTTCATTTTGCGAGCTAGAGATCAACCTTACGACAAAACAGAATTCTATATTCTCCCACCTGAGGCAAACACGTTTATGCCCGGCGGCGGCGAGCAAGGCAGCAAGTAAAGCGCGATTGATGGGGCAACTTGTCTAAAGCGGCTTGCAAACCCTCAATTTAGCAACAAATTTTCTTGGTTTTGGTAGCCAATCATCCAACATTTCCTATGTTTAGTCTTGACGTAAACGCGCGCGCGGGAAAATGGCTTTTAAAAAAACACAAATGTCGTTCGGAAATACATTACGGGTAATTAACTCTACGGTTGTATGATGTTTGACTTCACCAACGAAAGTGCGCGCTAAATTGTGGCTTCCGTTTTTATTTATAGGTGTGTGCATCATTGAATGATATCCGTGTGCAGCCAGATAGCCGAGAATTATTTTTACTTTAGAATAGACCACGCTTTGCATTATCTTGTGCATTGTGTGTGATGTTATCCTAATGGGTGTTTAAAAACTCAGATATTGTTTGAGCTAGTTTTGCTTCCTCACCTTCTTTCATTAATGGCCTTTAAAAGCATCTGATTTTTATCCTGCAAATGCTGCCAATGTGCGTACAACACATCAAAATACATTTTCATTAAAATAGTTTTGATCAAGTCAATAAAGACTTAAATAATCTTGTTTAATAAGATTCACTACATTTCGGAAATTTGCTTGTTTGACAATGTGTAGGGAAAGAATTTTTGTTTGCTGGTTGGTTGTTTGCTCGCTTTTATATCACTTTTAAGGCTATCAAATATTCAAATCAGTTACTCTGTGACACCAACTTTAACACAAAAGTTCGCGCATACTTGCAAACTAAATCTTGCGGCATGACGAAGGATTCTGGATGCGAAGATTTTCACCTCGTGTACAAGCAAGCAAACTTTCAACTCTATAGGAAGCCGCGAGTCTTCTTATTTAATTGTTGCTGCCACATTGAGTTGCGCTCTTTTTCTGAAAACCTTTTTTAGTTAAGTGCTCTTTCGTCTTGGTCATAGTGTCGGTCATTCCTCTATACAAGGGCGTCGTGGTCTTTCCGATTTGGCTGGACTTCGTTAGGACACTCGCGAGATAGGGTGACCTGTGTGTGAACTCTAATTATGCGTTATTACTTTTTGTCCTGGTGATTTTATTATTGTTGAATAGTTGTTGCATAAAGGTATGAATGGTTCTAAGTTTGTCTTTTGATTCTTATGATAATTATTAATAGTGAGTAAGTAGATAATAAATTGTAAGTTCGATTGGACTTTGTTGAACTCTTTTCACGCAGTCTTCAAATTGCCCAAGAGTGACATAACAAGGAATATAGACATTTTTGTGTTTGTTTTTTATTTGGGTTTTTGTTTTGTTTTTTTCTATGATCTTACTCAATTTATTCAAGTAACTACATTTTTGGTTGATTAGAAGGTAAGATACATAAAGGGAATACATCACGGAAATTATAACATTATATAACAGGAAATTATAATGCTCACAATCACGACCTACAAATGTTTTCTAAAGAATTTTGTACACGGCTCGAGTGCTTTTCATTTTGTCATATCCCTAACGTCCCTTAATCGCTTCAAAACCCACCTCACAAAAAATCACGGAGCGAACCCCGCCTTGGGTTAGTGGGAAATTGCTCTTAGATCTGACAAAAGATACCGCTACCTCCCTTTTTGCGATGATTGTCAGAGTTTCCGCTAGGGACGTTAGGGATATAGTAGATAGTAATGGCCAGAATTAAACTGGGAATGTTGCGTGTGACGTCAGGGTAAATGAGAACCGTGATTGGTTGTTGGGATGCGCAGAAAAGCGTGTCCTGTCTGGTTAATATGATTTTTGCACAACATAACGATTGTAATTCTGGCTCTGACAACAGCTACAAAGAAGTGCAAGTTCTAAATCTCGAAAAACAAGCACGAGATCTTTTGTGTATTCTATTGTATTTTTTTTTAAATTGAAATAATTTCGATCAATTAAACAAATGTATACTAATTTGTGAGATTTAGTGAGTAAGCACATGCATTTGAGAGCTACTTTTGCTGTCTGTTAGTGTGTTGGAGCTTAACACTGATCGCTACTAAGGAAGATAACAATCTCGAACAAAACTATGCAACACCGGTGGCGGGACGATTTTCAAAGTAAAGGGGCAACTTGGTACTTACCTGAGCAATTTTCAGTACTTTACTATCGTTTTCTTGTGGAGCTATGATAAAAAATGGAAACTGAGTCCATGGGCCCCTCCTGGTTCCGGTGCCGCTCATGTAGGAGAACATTTGACGAAAGGCAAAAGGACATCGCCGGACAAGGAATGAATGGCGCCCTCTATAGTTTTCATGAGAACGGATGAACTTGAAACGTTTTGCATAATAAAGCGACATGCTCAAAGTTTACCTTTTGCTGGTTTTCAAAAAATCCCACTTTACATAAATAACCCAAAAGTCGGTTTTATGTAAATTTATAATACAGGCTTCAATGGATAATTACAATTTCCATATTTGAAGCCTTTCCACCCCAAGAACCACAATGCCGCGTTGCAAGGATGTGCGCTATATTATTTAGCAACATATATGTGAGTGGCGTTCTGGTTCTTGGGGTGGAAAGACCTCATTTTTGCTTTTTTGTTTTCTGGGGGGCCGGAACACTAAATGGAATTGCCAAAAACAACAACAAACTTTTTAAATACAAACCATACCATATCACTATATGGTAAGCAGGGCCGTAGCCAGGGGGGGTGCGGGTGGTGCGACGACCCCCCAAAAATGACAAAGGTCCGCTTTATGATGTTGAAGGTCCGCTTTGCCATGTTTAAGGTCCGTGTTGTCAATAAAAGTTTGTCTTAAGGGTTGTGGTGCATGGTATTTAATGACCTAATCAGCTGTTAACCATCGCATACGATTGTCGTTGTTACGATACTGTTTTTTTCTCAACACTGCTGCTACGAAAATTGGTTTTCTTCTCTCACTCCCCCCCCCCCCCCCTCTTCAGAATTTGGAGACGACGGTGAAAAATTTTGGGTCAACCGGCGAGCGCAGCGAGCCGAAAATTTTTTTTTGGTACGCACAAGGCCGCTTCTGGCAATTCCGCACCCCCCCGCATACATTCCTGGCTACGGAGCCTGGGATGGTAAGGCATGCTATCTACCAAGGGCTCTTTTCAGTAGCCCCCCCCCCCCCCCCCCCCCCCCCCCCCCCCGCCTTGGATGAGCACATGTTAACAACAGCTGACCATGTTCGTCCTGGGTATCATAAATCATACTAAAATACAGGGGATGTATTTGCTCAATACAATGGTGAATGAAGCTATTGAACTGCGGCATGGGAATTGTAATTTTATTAGCTCATATTGTAGTTAACTTGCTCATGATATAAATAGCGCGGTCATGGGCCATTGTGTTGTATTCCAGAGTCTGCTTGGTGTGAAGACGGTTATATAATCCAAATCTTATAGCATATAGGTATTTGGGTATTGTTATAAAGGGCTGCCTCATGTAGCCTCTTTGTAGCTTATGAAGGACAAAAGGTCTATCTATAGGCGTCACTTACAAGCTCCAAGACAAAGGGCAGCTATGCAACATCTTCCTGTTTCTTCATATAAGTAATCAATGATCATTGAAATGGAGGCATGCTCTGAGCTTTGCTTTTTCCAGAGAGCATGCCCCTGAAGTTTCTCAGACTTTTCTCATTTTTTCTTGATACAAGTGTATTTTAGGGATAAAAACACCTTGCGTACATGATAAAGTAGTTGTCAAACACCAACTCAAAATTGATAGTGAAATATAACTATTATGATTATAGAGGGCCTCCTTCTCTCCTTATCCCGCGATGTCCTTGAACTTAGGATAAGACCTTGGTGTTCTTGGAAACTAGTTGATTAAGTTGTCTCTGGTGTAGTGGTGCTCCATTACTGGTGTTATTTTAACAATTTTGGTTGTGTTGTTTTAACATTTGGTGCTATTTTAACACATACGAATGCATTTACCAGGGTTAACAATAGCACCCATATGCTTTAAAAACACCAAATATCGAGAATACGACGGTGTTCTTTGTAACATCCTAATTTTTACGTCTTTCTTTAACATAATATCTTTCTTGAGGTGCGTTAGAGTCTTCACATGAAATATTCAAATCGATTATTTCTTATAGTAATAGAACATAGGCTGCTATCCTTTCTAAGCGATTACGGCCCTGTCTGCTATCTGTTATAGGGTATTGCAGCCCTGCTATCCTTTCTAAGGGATTGCAGCTCTATCTGCTATCTGCTCTAGGGTATTGCAACCCTGGCCCTGCTATCCTTTCTAAGCGATTGCGGCTCTATCTGCTATCTGCTCTGGGGTATTGCAGCCCTGCTATCCTTTCTAAGCGATTGCGGCTTTATCTGTTTTAGGGTATTGCAACCCTGCTATCCTTTCTAAGCGATTGCGGCTCTATCTGCTATCTGTTCTAGGTATTGTAGCCCTGCTAACCTTCTTGGGCATTGCAGCCCTGTTTGTTATCCTTTCTAGGGCATTGCAATTCTGCTTTCCCTTCTAGAGCATTGCACTCTGTCTGCTATCTTTCCTAGGGTTATACAGCCTTGCTTTTCTCTCTAGGGTATTGCCTCTCTGCTATCCTTTCTGGAGCATTGCAGCCATGTTTGCTCTCCTTTCCCAGGCATTGCAGCCCAATCTACTATTCTTTCTTCCTTTCTAGTGCATTGCATCCCTGTCTGCATCCCTGTCTGTCAAGGGCATTGCAGCTATCCTCTCTAAGCCATCGCGTCCCTGATGCCCTTTCTAAGCCATTGGCTCTGTCTGTTATCTTTTCTATATAGGCTATATTGCAGCCCTGTTTTCTTTCTAGGGTATTGCAGCCCTGTTATCCTTTCTAGGGTATTGCAGCCCTGCTATCCTTTCTAGGGTATACGCAGCCCTGCTATCCTTTCTAGGACATTACAGCTCCTGCTATCCTTTCTAGGACATTCCAGCCCTAGCTGCTCTCCTTGCTATGTATTGCAGCTAAACCATTGCTGCACTCAAAAAATAATTAGGCCCATTACTCAAAAAAATTAAGTCAACTGCGGGAAATCGGTTGCCTTAAATTAATTAAGTTGCGATAACTCAATGAAATAGTGATATACAACATACAGACAAATCTTCAAATATAGTCCCAAAACACTCTTTGGAGTTGTTGTAACTCAATCAAATTAAGGCAACCAGCCTGCCACAATTTACTTAATTTTTCTGAGTAATGTTCCGAATTAGTTCATTGATTGCATCCTTTCTCAAGCATTGCAGCCCTGTCTGCCATAGGACATTGTAACTCTGCTATCATTTCCAGGACTCTATCCTTTCTAGGGT
The DNA here is from genome assembly GCA_023653785.1 of Ophioderma brevispina. Taxonomy (NCBI): domain Eukaryota; kingdom Metazoa; phylum Echinodermata; class Ophiuroidea; order Amphilepidida; family Ophiodermatidae; genus Ophioderma; species Ophioderma brevispina. The sequence goes on along the minus strand of JAMKCH010084692.1, from coordinate 38,703 downwards.
ATTGCGGCTTTGCTATCCTTTCTATGGCATTGCAGCCCTGTCTTCTATCCTTTCTAGGACATTGCAGCTCCTGCTATCCTTTCTAGGACATTGCAGCCTTACTATCCTTTATAGGGCACTGCAGCCCCGCCATCTTTAATAGGGCATATTGAATATATGTCTTGCAAATAGACGTCTTTAACAGTAGAAAACTTTAAAAGCAGAATCACTTGCCTCACATATGATCCATTAAGCCCTGTCTCCTAGCAAGTTATGCCTAACTTATGGAAACACAAAATCAAGACATGTTTAAAACTGGCTTCAATATACACGTCGTACATTTCAGACCGTGTCTTGCTTGGCGACAAGTCTTTGTGTGAGATGTCTTGCATAGGGATGTGACATATCTTACTGGAGATTCATCTCAAAACTATGGTGTATCCTTGGTGTAAGATTTGGATGAAAGAAATCAACCAAGCCTATACGGAATAAAGCCCATTTTCCCTATTCATCTCTAAACATGCCTATATTGATATTTCGTGCAGAAATTTCATAAAGGAGTAACCCAACACTGGGTTTCTATGAAGTGTCTTACAGTGTGTTAAGACGAGCCTTTTTATGAAGACAAGATGTCTATATAGATTCACGGTACTATTGCCTGACACAAATGTTTCAATCTACTAACCTTTTCAGGCATTGCAACCCTACTATTCTTTGTATCACCATTCAAAAAGCCAGACGTTTGTGATAATTTTGCACAGAAAATGTTAACACTTACGAATTTTTAACATGATCCTGACATTTTTGGTTCTTGAAAATTTTAAGCTGTTCTTACAATTCAGATACTGACATTACAGTCAAGTATTGGGGTACAGCGCTTTGCATTATGGGATTGGTGAATATTCTCCTCTGCGTATGTAAATTAGTATTATTTAAAGGTGCGTGTTCCGATCGTCTTTAGGACCCCCTGATTTACCCGGAAGTACTATCCATTTTGATATCAGATGAAAAGGCGTATTTTTCTCATTGTCGTCCTGAAATATGAACCCTCTAATTCATTTCATTCCCAAGATATAAATAAAAAACCGCCGTTTTAGTGGTTAACCATCAATATTAGCACAGTATTGAATACGGGTGCGGTTGCACATGCATTATTCGTCTACCATCAAAACCGCAAGTTTGTTTTCCCACGTTACTTGATGGGTTGTAATATGCAATGGCCAGGCTCTCATATCAAGTAGAGAGCACAATACACATAAATCGGAACAAGCACCTTAGAATTATCTACAAAAATGCAGGCGTGAATGGTAAAATACCCTAAATACCATATCAGTCATATATAGCCTTAAAGCTAAATCTGTCTACCACATTTGATCCGACTGTAATGCGCACTTTTAAAGTGAATATTTTTACGTTTTCAATTTTGATGAATCATAGTTTCGGCTGTTATAGTATTGACGCTAAATAATTTGGGGGTAGAATTACTTGACTGTATTCCTTCTTTCGCACAACATACGTTGGTGCCATCACAGATCAAATATAAACTGTCGACTATTATAGGCAATTTATAATTGGCAAATATAGCACTCTAAATCTAATAATTAGGTGTCATTTTCTTTTGCTCAAGTTGTATAATCAAAATTTGTAACGCCTTGAAAATAGCCAAATATCTGTCTTTGGTTTGGATGTTTTTGTTTGTGTGTTTAAGTTGTTGTTTTGGGCTTGGTTTTTTCTGTGTTTTGGTTGGTTGTTGTTGTTTTTAACAGGTATGAGTAGATTACCAATCCACCTTGCATACTATACAATTTGAGTGCATTATGGTATTAATACTACAAATTGCCATTCGAAAGTTAACGTTACGCCATTTCCCCGCGTCCATGTTCGCATAGCAATCGTATTTTCGGCAAAAACAAATCAATATATTAGCAAAGTTGTAACATCTTACTGTACAAAAATGAGATGATTGGGCAGGAGAATAACTCCCTGGAAATTTTCATCTCGTAACTTGCCGAACATGACACATGCGCATAAGGTAGCAATTGTAGTATATCATGATGTGTTGACTGGAATACACCACGCTTCTGGTTTTGCCCAATAGTATATTTGGCTAGTTGAACAATACTGTTAAAACACATGGTAATTTTACCCAATATTTGGTTTTAACAATTTGTTTATGTGTCAATGGATTGTTTTAGATTAGTAGCACATAAGAGTTGTTCATATTTAATATAATAAATCATAATAATATAATAATAATTAAAATAATACTCCAAGAACTTATAAGCGCCTACTTGCCAAGGGATACTAGCGCAAAGAAGGAGAGGAAGAAAAACCGGAAAGCTAGATGTTTGGCGAAAAGGTGTGTTTAAAGAAGCTTTTTGAAAGACATGATGGAATTAAGCTCTCTTGATGGCAGGGCGCAAGGTAGTTTCCAGAGACGAGGGCCCATGATGGAAAAGCCCGGTCTCCAAAACTCCTACGCGATCTTGGGACCGCGAGACACTCACCGGCAGCTATGGAAAGGGACGGAGAGAATATGAAGGAATGTCATGACTCACATGGAATAGAGGTACCTGGGGTGGCAGAATGTCAGAACGCTTATAATGTATGCATCAAGCGTACGAAACTTATTCTGGCATAACGATAGCCAGTGTAATTTTAGACCAAGGGGAAGTGTGCCTTGCGCTTAGGCTTCTTTGAAAATAAAAGCCTGGCTACTCTATCTGCAATTTCTGGAGGCCGTGCAATGCGTTCTTGGAGACACCATTAAGAATGGAACAGCAATAGTCCATCTGGACAGTGACAAGGGCCCGAACACATTATTACATGCATTAAAGGTCCCTAAACCTCCTGATGCTACTTAAATTACAAATTTGCAAGTTTAAGGAGCGCGAAGAGAAGTAATGTGATCAGTCCAGACTCAGGCCAGTCCAAAACCACACCAAGGAATTTTTAATGGAGGAGGAAAAACTGATTGCAAGGCCCGCCAACATGAAGAGTGGATGCTGAAGGGCAGAGTAATGGAATTGGGAACAGGCAAGATAGAGCTCGGTCTTGGAATTGTTCAACTTAAGTTTATTATGCACAACCAATACTGCAACTCTCTTCGATGGCACTGGGAGAGCCTAAACAACCAGCAGGCAGCATCGCCGGCCCGTGTAGGATCAACTTTACTGATTAACTGAACTTCAGCATATAGAGAGACTTAATGCCATGTTTGCGAATAATTCGACCAATGCAGCTAGTGTAATAAGTAAAAAGATAGGGGGCCAAGGACGGAGCCCTGAGGGTCACCACAATTCCAAGATGGTACGACACAGAAGAACCCCTTAACTAAAACTTACATTTTCTTTGGTCCAGATAGGACTGAAACCAATCTAGAGCAGATTCTTTAATGCCCAAAATTGTTAGCTAACCGTGCAAGAGAATTTTGTGATCACATTATCAAATGCTCGGATAATCTAACATGAACAATAAAAACCGCTTTACCATCATCCATACATCTCAGAACATAATCATGAACATCCAAAAGAGCTGTTCAGTAGAATGTCAGCCCGATAAGCAGATGGTATGGTTAAGATAAGTTTTGCATTACACATAGTCCAGTACCTGTTTAGCAACACTTTCTCAATTATTTGCAAACAAAGGGCAAAATTAGAACACTGGTCTATTAATTAGAGAGCTGCCTGCTTGTCCAATGACGGTTTTTTGTATAAGGGGTTATAACTGCCTTCCGCAGTTCACTAGGGAAGCAACAGATTTCAAGGAAGCATTAACAATCCTTGGTAAGGACAGGTATTTGATATAGGCATGTTCCTTAACTAACCATGGGGTGTGGATCAAAATGCAAGACTTAGTAGGACACTTGGCAATGAGATCAAAGAGCTCATCCTGGGAAATTTTGTCAAAGGTGATTAATGAACATTGTAATAAAGAACCATCATTGTTTTCAATGATGGTGACCGGCACCAAGCGCATCAATATTGTGACGAATAGTTTTAACTGTTTGATCAATCTGGCAAGATAAACTGTTCTTTTGAGTAGAGTGTATCATTTTACAGTCCTTAATACTACAGTTATCAGATGATCATTAAATAAGTCTTTTTGCCTTCAGAGATATATAAACGCATTCCTATGGAAGCAAGATTAATGTTCACGGTACCACGTCTGTGCCTGTTGCACGCCAGCGTCTTTCACATCCGCGACGAAAAGAGTCGAGCATCACGAACGCATCATTATACCACTCTGGCTTATGACGGGGAGCGTGTCCTTGTCAGACTGGAGCATGACCCCAATCCAATACGCACGACAGACGTGATTGACCCTCACAAGACATTACCACATTGCTATCATTCATTGTCTACGAGCAGCCAATTCTGGAAGAGAGGTCTTTGGACAAAAGAATGATGATTAATTTCACGAAAGTTCCTAGTTGTGTCAGTTTGCCTCTCATTGTGCAGTTTCTCAATGCCCATACTACAGCTTATTAAGAAGTGATCAGACACATGCATTGGATAAATTGCAGAAACATCTAACAAGTTGACTCTTCATCTCTTAACAAGAACCAAGTCAAGTGGTTACCTGACTTGTGAGTTGGGCCCGATATCTGACTTGTGGAGTTGGGCCCGATATCAACTGCTGGAAATTAAGAGCTGTCACCAATGGTCACCATTGGGCAATTTTAACAGGGAATGGATGCACCTTTGCAGATCCCTAACGTCACTTAGCTGCAATAAATGCACTTTGAAAAAAAAAATACGGAGCGGACCCCTGTCTGGGATTAGGGGGATATTGTTCGGAAGATGGCAAGAAAAATAACGCTACCTCACTTTTTGTGCGGTGATGTCCGAATTTTCCGCTAAGGACGTTGAGGTATAAAGAGTACATTTAACTATGCAAATGAGTACATGTGGCTTTGCAATTAGTACAACTGACTATTCAAAAAGCACACTATGCTAATTAAGTAGTTCTAATAGGGGAGGGCTGCCAAGAAATCTCAATTTTCGACATTGCCATTGGTTTAACACTTAAAAGTGGAAAAGGTCTTGGGCATGCCCTTTGGTGGTCAAGGGGGTCCATATGGACCCTAACCTAAAAAACAAGCATTTCCCATAGGAATCTATATATTAATACCGGTGTGAAAGCAGATGTAGTCCGGTGGGAGCCATAGTCCGGGCTCCATAGACGATAACGGAATAAAGCGTGAAACTAATGTTGCGTGAAGAGTCAACTGAATCGAGTGCCCTATTCTTTTCAGTTGTAGCCGGACTATGAGTACGCCGGACTATAATTACTTCAACACCGGTGGTCTGTCTGTCAGTGTGTCTGTCTGTCTGACCGCGTCGGTTTCTCGGAGACCGGGGGGTCGCATGTTCCTGAAACTTGATGGGTGGGTGCCCCTTGACCTTCCAAAGACCGAGTTTGTATTGGTTAGTGGATCAAAGGTCATCGTGGTCATTGAAGGTCAAATGAGATCAAATGGGGTGAACATCTATTTTCTTGGAGACAGAGGGTCGCACGTTCCTGGAACTTGGTGGCTGGGTGCCCCTTGACCTTCCGAAGAACGAGTTTGTATTGGTTAGTGGATTAAAGGTCATCAGGGTCATTCAAGGTGAAAGGAGGTCAAATGGGGTAAACGTTGGTGTATCCAGACGAAACTTGGTGAGCGGGGTCGATTGTTGTTGCCCAAAATGTTAAAAGTCACGACAAGGTCATCAGATGTCATTCAAGATCAAGGAGCCGCGAAACCCGAGGGTCATTCAACCCAGATGATCGCGAAACCCGGGGACCGCCTAGTATTTCAACTCATCGTATGTCAAGACTACTGTACAATATTAACAAACAAAGAAAAATTGAAAAATACTATTCGACCTTGAAATTAGGGGTTAAATATTGTTTTTCATGGCCGCCAATTTTCACGAAAAAGAGGCCATTTTTTAAACTTTTCCCCAACATGGTACACTTAAAATTTTAGCTAGTAGATGTTTTAAGTTAAGAATGGATTAAATTAACTGTTTAGCGAAAAAAGCGGTGTTAGATCAATTTACTATTTTTACTAAGTTGTTTTTCCGAGCAATATATTTACCACTCATTGTACAGGGAAATAGATTACGGATCAAATTATATAATAGCATATAGAGTATTTGGTTAATGAAACATTAATGATATTTAATTAGTATTATTTTGTTTGTAATAGTAGCAAAAAAAATCTACATTCATGAGTGGCCATCAAAGTGACGTGTAGCCATCAAAGGTCACCTTTATGTGGAAAATTATTTTTTTCATGTTTTCTTTTGTATGAATAACGGACGAGGTCGCATGTGGGTCGGGGGAACACCCATGACCGACCCACATCAAAGCGCCTAAATCGGTTTGTGGTTTGTGTCTGTATTGCCGTAATCTATTTTGATTAATTTTGCAAAATTGCAAGAGGTTTGGCCGCCATCGTCTGAGTTCTAGTTTTGCAAATAGTACACCGTAGTACACATCGCTATGGAAATGAGTACATTTGGACAATATGATTTAGGACCACATTTTGAGTAATTTCTCCCCCCCCCCCAATTGTGGCTACAGGCCTGCAAATAAAACACCTCTCTATGCAAATGAGTACAACTGACTGGAAATAGTACATCTCGCTATGTAGTGAAGGAGTACATCTGGCCATGCAAAAAAATCTCTAATGCAAAATGGTGGAGTTCGCTCTTAAGGAGTACCAGGGCTCACTCGAAAAAAGTGAGAAAGAGTAAAATGAACTTCTCAATCCTATGTTGAAGAAAAAAAATTTAGAGATTTTATCAGTTTTCATAAATTAGTATAGGCTTATTTGACCTAAAATATTCTTTCGGAGTGGACTCTGTAGTACATCTCGCTATGATAACGAGTTTATCTAGCGCTGAAAGTAGTTGTGGGAGAGCGTGGCCTAGCGGTTAGGGTGCTTGCCTCTGGCGCAAATTTACCATAAAAATTCCCGGGTTCGAATCCCGGTGGGTCGTGGCACTTGCTGGGATTTATTTGGGTACTACCAATTCTGGATTTGATCTGTATACCAGCTATTGATTAAATACAGAATTACCGCTCTCCTCCATGGTTCACTTGGAATTGGGCAAATGGATCATGAAAGCATCGTCCTTCGGAGGGGACGTGAAGCGTCGGTCCGTGTACAGAGACGTCACAAACTGTTACATGTACATCGCAGTCAGTGTCGAATAGGAGTAGGTGTAAACCCCTGATTGTTCCAAATCCGCCCCAGCCTCAATAAGCGGGCCATGTTGGAGCGTCCATATCAGGATTCACGCGGACCCGGATAATCAAAACTAGCTAACAAATCCTGACACCACCACAAACAAGCCAAGACCAATGACTTGTGGGATACGAGCAAAACAAAAAAAAGTAGTACAACATTGCTATGCTAATGAGTACATGTTTAAAGGTTTGGTTCAGGTCCACATTTGGGGAATTTCACGTCGCTATGCATTTGAGTACATCTGGCTGTTTAAAGAGTACACCTCGCTTTGCAAACGAGTACACTTTGGCTATGCAAAGAGTACATCTGCTATGATAATGACTACTTCTGGCTTTGCAAATGGCACACCTTGCTGTGCAAATATGCGAGAATTATACGTCTGCGGAGTTCACTCGTAGGTCTATTTCGCGCAAGCACACATGCATATCATACACAAATACAGCTGCGACTGTGCCGGACTAGCCAACTAGACTTAATGCTTGAGTATGAAAGAAGATCGCCATGACCAATTGAATGACTGGAGAGCGGCAGATCGCTTGACTTTTCGCCAATGACATCTGGGTTCTATCCCCTGTCAGGCCATGACTTCACGTGAATTCGATTTTTCGATCAATGCTAACTCGCTCATGGCAGGATTTCCGACTACTCCGGTTTCCTCCTGGACCTCCTCAGAAGTTACCAAACTTGTCAGTGGATTTGTTGCCAAAGGTTTTCATTCTCATCGACCCAATTTCAACTTAGTATGTGGAAGACAATCTTCCCATTTGTGTACCTGCTATAACTAAGATTTTCAACTTGTCTTTTTTCCACAGTGGTGTTTCCTGACAGTCTGAAGCATGCTATCATCAATCTCATTATAAAGAATCCCTCCCTTGACCTAAATGAGCTGAAGCGCTATCTATCTCTGTCAAATATTAAGTTCCTATCAAAAATGATAGAAAAACGTGGTCAACAACATCACCAGCCACATGCTTGATCATGGACTGGGTGATTGCCATTACAATCAGCTTACTGCTTGGGACACAGTACAGAAACTGCATTGATGAAGGTTAGAAAGAACATCATGAGCGCTATACATAACCAGACGGGCATGTTCTTGTGCTCTTAGACCTTAGCGCAGCATTTGACACCCTGAACCATGACATACATTTTTTTATTATAGAATGGAAAGGGAGATTGTTCTAACAGAGGCAGGTCTAAAATGGCTTCGGTCATACTTTAGTCGAAGAACCACCAGCGTCCGCATCAATGGTGCTATCTCTGTTAAGCAAGACCTCACAGCTGTTGAAAGACTCATTTATTATGACAAAACGAGAATAAAACAAAAAATATCAGCTGCGACACACTTTTGACAACTAATTTGGAGTATTTATTGCACTAACTACATCCTGTGTGAATTTGATGAAATTTCATTGCGGGCAAATATGATTTTTCATAAAAATCTAGTTTTACACGTCTTTCTATGGGAAATAGGCATATAGAGGGCGCCATAACATACAAATTATGACATTTGTAGGCCTATATGACAAGATTCCCGCATGGATTTTTCTGATTTTGCGGAGGTTATAGCTCTTGCATGTCCCTACTTATACCAGTTGTCAAATTTGTGTCGCCATTGCTTAAAATTGCTCTAAAAATAAAAGACAATTTGCATGGGGTCAAACAGCTGTGTCCTATGTTACAGACTCTCAAGGTTCTACTGTGGGACCATTGTTCTTTTCAGTGTACAGTTTGCTTGTACCACCTGTATGCTGATGATGTCCAAATTTATACCACCTTTGAATCATCCAGTCACGCATCCACTTCATCTGTCTCGCCACCATTACCTCATGTACATCAGATTATGGATGACAAGAAACATGCTCAAACTGAACAATGGCAAAACGGAGTTTCTACATACAGTAGGCGCCGCGCGCCTTATGCTTTCTATTCAGTTTCACTTCAGATTCTGGGACCATTGTGCCATCTGAGAACATAAGAAACCTTGGTGTAATTTTTGTCAGCCAGATGACAATGACCGACCACATCTCGGCAAGCGTCGCGCTCCGTAACATCGCACGCATGAGTCGCACATGGAATTTGAAACATGCAATCACATTGTTCGATCATCAGTTCTCTCGAATTGATTATGGTAATTCTCTTGTAGCAGGTTCAAATGCAAAGGAGGTTGCCATGCTTCAGCGCCTCCAAAACTGGGCAGTAAAACTTGTTTTCTGTAAACAAAACAAAAACAAACGCATTCTTTTGCACCAACTGCACTACTTGCACTGGCTACCTGAGGTTGTTGAGTTTAAGATCCGGCTTTAAGTCTACAGATGCCTTAACGGGCTTGGACCGACTTACCTTACATCGAGCCTCACTGTGTATTCGCCAGCGCGTGAGGGGTTGCGAACCTGACGTCACTCGTCTAGTTGTACGTAAAATCCACAAAAGACAAAGTCAACAGCCAATATATTACTGTTCTGCTCCCAGGCTAAGGAATGCCTTACCTCAATAAGTTGTTACAGAACTGTTTTCTGCTTCAAGAAGGGTCTGAATCTCATCTGTTCTACAGGTAGCTCCTGGCATGCTTTGGTCACTTTTGTTTTCTTGCTTTTTACTATGTATTTTGCATCAATGTTCATGCTTTTTGTTCGAGTCTTTTTCATAACGATATGATATCTATGAAATGGTGCTCAAATCGGACCTATATTGTTTGGTATTCATGGTTTATCTCTGATATACATAGCGCCAGCACCCTGATCATCATTTGGAGGTTTTCTCACGCGTTTTTAACTTAACTTGTTGTGACTCTTATCGGACGTCTTTATAAAGGCCTAGTTATATAGATGCGTGTACGCGGGTGCAGGTGATAGGTGGATGAATGTATGTATGGGAAAATGATAACTTTGCAGTTAGGGTTTCTTGAAATCTTGAATGATAATCCGCTTGCAGTTACTTAGAGCTAAACTAGGGTGGTGCAGGTGATGTCACAAACAAGGGTGGGTGCAAAACTGAAGTGAAGGAGGATAAACCAATCCAATACCAACTAAAGCGTCAACAAAATTAGGGTGCACTATACACAGATACAGGAACATGGTGACACATGATCTACAGGAGTCTGGAGCCTTATGGAGGAAGCCGATACCACGATGGCAGGCATGGCAGCTTCCTTAAATGCGGCTTCAGTTGGAGCTAAAACAGCAGTGGAAGATAGATGATTCCACACACGGATTGAGCGAGGCCTAAAATGAAAACTTGTACGAATCAATGGTCGCAAAGGGAACATTGTACTAGTATTTGAGCTGGTGTCGTAGCGTGACAAGTAACTTGCAGGCTGGACACAAGGTGGAAAGGACATATTTACCAGGTTGTAATGTATCTTGAAGAACATACAGTAGGAGATGAGCTCGGAGTCGGTCGCGACTAGAGTGGGTTGTATGTTACGACTCTCTGTTTTGTTCTTACAACCATGGTCTTTATGAAATCTCTCTCTCTCTCTCTTGCTTATCTCTCAGTTCAAATCGAGGTCAATTCAGGTGACATACTTGAATATTGTACCATAATTCTGCACGATTTCGACCTATTTTATTCCCGTCATAAAAGCTCTGTTTTACCAAAAACAAATTACTTGTGATGTCCCCAACTACCGCAAACAAATTGTAGATACATTTGAGTAATGTGTTTCAATCGTTATCAATGTGAAACAGAACGGCTATAATCAAAATCAAATGGTAAAATATGAAATTAAATATCTATCGCTAGTCGATTAATTCTGAAGGGGAAACCTTTCATTCCCATTGGGACACGTGAAGAGAATGAATCAGATTTTGTCTATGTAACAGTAAGATTGGATTACAAATAGGGAACATCGGTGTCAATGAAAAGCAAAACTTTATGATACAATAATACTTAAACGGGTTAAACGTTGCCATGAGTCCCTCCCCATCAATGCGCATGCAGCATAGGGTCGCTACAACATGTAGCTTACAGCTTTTTAGCTCGAGCTCGAGAAATTGCTTACTTCATTATTGTAGTTGTTATAGCTGTTAACTTCATCATGTAATCTACGCCAATGCTGAATTATCCAATGAACTTATTTGCATACTCTAAAATGTGTATGAGTATTAGACCAGGTTTGACGTTGGTTAACAATTGATAAGCGTTGGATAACTTATTAATAAGCTTATTAAAAATAGGTTGGATAAATTATAACCAACTCTTCGTTAAATGGTTTAACCAGAAGCTGTGTTGTTCACCTTATAGATACAAATATTGGCTACTTTTGGCATACTCGTTGTATCATGATTATTGCAATTAAAAACATAAGGGCAATTAGGCTTGTAACTAAAACGTCAGACTTCTATCCTTATCCTAAAGATGACATGCTGAAAACATGGTACTAGTATATTTTATTAATCTTAGGCAAATCGGCCTGGCGCCCAGCCATTTTGATATGACTTGATTTAAGATATTCTGTTAAAAACAAGTCGGGCTGACGGACGAATCCCGGGCCCATATGCTCCACCAATATACACCTAAATCAATACGACAAGGTCAATGACACACAAATACACTACATTTCTGTCTTTTTCTTTTAGTTTTGAAGTCTTCTGCAAATGAATCCCGGATGTCATGCAAGGAATTACATTTACCGACTACGCCTATAGTATCCCCGCGGATTTTCACCCCGAGACACCGTCCCTTTGCCTAGCTCGCCGTACTTCCGTGATTATAATTCAAAACAATAAAATTTGATTTTTGCTTCAACTTCTTTTTCTGCTTGGATGGAATCAGTTTTGTATCTTAGCTTTCTAATCCATGTGGCCGGATTTGGTGACTAAGGTGATTTTTTAAGTTATCGGAGCGAGCGTCCACGGTATTCGAAGACAACTGAATTGATGAAAGGTGTAATTTGGTGAATGTTCAATATGAATTAAATTGTATGCAATTTTGATTGGTGTGAGAAGTGATGAGGAGTGATTTTAAAGGATTTACTGTTTTCATTATCTCTTTCTTGTCCATGCAGTCAAAAATACATTGTTGGAACGATAACAAAACTTAGACCAAAGAAGTTTTTATGGAAATATTAATTTCAAAGAACCTTAAACAATATAGATTAATGAAAATGATATTGCCAAATAGCTATGTCTCCTCATGTTTATTCAGCAAATTGCGATCGAGCGTGAGCCCATCAGCAATCCGGGACCTCCTGTTTAACCTAACCTCTAAATTTAGTCTTTGCGACGGTGTCTGACCCTTACACCTTCCTGATAAGGTAACATTTATTGAGAGGCGATGTTTATCAAATCTGATATAGAATACATTCTTGAATAAACTTCATTGAGTTAATTTGTCAATAGCAAATTATCCCACTGACTAATTAACTTCCCGTATACATTGTAAAAACGTTGCCATCCCAGTTTTTCTCTTCGTAATAATAAGAAATAGAGTTCATGATCTCATCGGCCATTTAGTAATGGTTCCTTAGAATAGATATACAAAAACAACAAGAAAGGCATTACAAGATGGGAAGTGTGTCTTTAGAAAAGCACAACGAATCGGGAGGGGTATAGCTAGCCGTAGGGAGGCCAAAGCTGGTATGGTCCCAGCTATATATAAATACCTACTTGGCTGGACTGGCTGGGTCGTTGACCACTGGACTGGGGACATGACCCCTGTTCATTAGTAGTTGGCTGGTGATTTTAAATGGATTTGAAAATAGTCATGCAACGTGTTTTGAGTAGCACTTCATCAATTACACGAGTTACAACAGAACAAAAACTGGAGTGAGATTGCATGCAATTGAGACTATTTTTAAAGGCATTTACCAAGGCTGCAGGTTAATCTGCCCTCCAAAAACAATGCAAACCCTAACTAGACCAAAGTGCAGTTAAATCGTTTTCATTTCGCAAGGTAAACTTTTAATGAGCTTTTAGTAGTAAAAATGGATTTTTTTTGAATGGTAATTTTGAATCTGGATTACTGTAAATTAGGGTAGTGGATAGGTGAATGGTCATCATAGTAAGTCAAAATAGCTATCGTTCGCTTATTTTTTAATAGATAGTTAAGACGATGTTGGAATTTCACTACAAAAAGCTGCATACGGCCTCATTCATTTGCACGTGCAAAATTTGGAGTGGACGATTTGTCAAAAATGATCCTTATGGATGTTAATTGGTAGTTATTGAAACAAAAGAATGCAGTAATTAAGGGATTCAACATGTTTACAGTGTATTTTTTGTAACAAATTAAAATCTTATATTAATAGACAGTTGTGATGCATCCGCTTATGAAATCGATGGGCACCTTTTCGGACCAACCCATTAGATAATATCTATCACGCTCCTCTACCAACCCTGGCTTGTTAGCATCAAATTGTAAGAGCGCCGTCACTATTAATACGAGGTTGCCGGTTCGAGTCCTGCCAAACGCACGTTTTTGGTTGGGGTGTGTGTTTGGTTTTTGTTGTTGTTTTTTTTTTTTCACACAATGTTTGGCGCTGGCCATCTCCAGGCAAAGATTAATAATATTCATGTACAGAGTAGTTAATCACAAATCAACAATTCTGCATCCAATGCGTCTGTATATTTTTATCCCAACGGCACCTGAACCTGTTGCCCTAACTCGTTTACGCTAGAGTCCAAAGTGAACGAACAGTGCCGTCGACTTAATGGGGGGTCTGGTTTTCAAATTGAACAAATTGAGTCTACTAGCTTAATTTAGATTTATGCATGATAGAATTGTAAACTTTCAGCTTTCATTTGCTTTTTTGTTGATGTAAAATAGGACATTCTGTTCAAATGTATGCTCATTTAATCACAGTGTCGCACGTTTGAATTGCATTTTGGTATACTTGTATGAAGAACTTCCTCACCCTGTGATTTTTAAGCAAATATACTTTTGAATTATTAACATCACCCTATTCAAGATTTTTTCAGAATTAATTAAAACATGAAACCAAATTCATTCTGCATCAAACCCACTCGAAATTTTCAGCTAGACACCATTTAATGTATTGCTTTATAATCAGCCCTAGTTGATATTTAATGCAAATTTAGTTAAAAGAATTTATTTCACCAATTAGATCATCTCATTTCCACCAAAATTCACTCAAACCTATTTAATAATTAATATTTGTAAAATAATGAACCAAATATTTCCAAGATTTGGCCAAATTATAATTTTTCGCATTTTTTTATTATTTTCGAAATAACTTCGCTCATTGCTGAAATCGGGGATGTATGAAACGGAAACGAACGTAACTAAAAAACGTAAGATTAGTAGCAACGTGGAAATTTGGCACAGATATCAGCAAACATGTAGCCGGATCGGATTTTTGAATTTGGGCTTCAATTTTGCTTTATGGGGTTCGCTTTCTTTTTAATATATAAGTTAAGACGATTTTGGAATTTCACTTACAAACAGCTGCATTACGGCCTATTCATTGCACGTGTAAATTTGAGTGACGTATTTGTCAAATTGTATCCTTTATGTGAGATGTAATTGGTAGTTATGAAACAAAGCATTGGCAGTCATTAGGGAGTCAGAAATGTTACAGTGTATTTGTAACAAATATAAATCGTAATATAACATATACAGTTGTGATTGCTATCCGCTTGAAAAGCGATGGGCACCTTTTCGGACAGACAACTATAATTATCTATCGCTCCTATACCAACCCCTGGCTTGTTAGCTCAAATGGTAAGAGCCGTAAATAGTAAATACGGAGGTGCCGGTTCGAGTCGGCCATCGCACGTGTTGTTTTTGTTTGTTTTTGTTTTTTTTTTAAACACATGTTTGCGCTGCCATCTACAGGAAAAGATTAATAAATATTCCTGTTACAGAGTAGGTCATCACAAATCAACAACGTTGCATCCATGCGTCTGCGTACTTTTATCCCGAAGAAAAGGGGTTTTATATTGGTGTTGGGTTTAATGGTAATACCATTAAATACGAGGAAAGTAGATGCAGAGTTATGATTTGTGATGAAACACTCTGTACATGTTTGAATCCCTTTCAACGAAAATCTTTATGAAACATATCGTGTATAGAGGAGCATAATTATTTTCACTATAATACTAAATATACTAAATTATTTAGAACAAATCTAAAGCCAAACAATAATTGGCATGGCTTGTTGCTTGCCACTTTAACCTGACCTGGTTGCCCTTGCGCTGTACTCAGAGTTCCAAGTGACGAAAAGTGCGTTCGACTTCTTTCTCTCTTACTTAAGGGGGGGGGTCGAGGTTTTCAAATTTGAAAAAAATTGAGTTATAGCTTAATGTAGATTATAGCATGATAGAAAGTGTAAACTTCAGCTTTCATTTTCTTTTTGTTGAGGTAAATAGGACATTAAGTTCAAAGTTTATGATCAAATTTAAGCAAGCAAGGTCGCACGTTTGTGCATTTTGTATTACTTGTATGAAGAAAGTGCTCACCCTGTGAATTTTTAAGCAAATATAATTTGATTATACGATCACATATTGCAAGATTTTTCAGAATAATTAAAACATGAAAACAATTCATTATGCATCAAAACAACTCGAAAGGTTCCGCCTAGAACAACATTATGTATTTCTTAAATACACCCAATGATATTTAATGCAATTATTTTAAAAAATTAATTTAACCAATTAGATCATCCCGATTTGCACCAAAATGCAATCAACGATTTGTAAATAAGTAATATTTTAAAATTAAATGAAACAAATATTTCCAAGATATGGGCCAATTAATATTTTTCGCAATATTATTTTCGAATAGTTTCGCTCATTGCTGTGAAAAGCGGGATTTTATGAAAACGGAAACGAAAGTAACTAAAAAACGAAAAGAAGATCGTGTTCAACTGTGAATTTGGCACAGATATCAAGAAACCATGAAGCCGGATTTTGAATTGGGCTTAATTTGCTTTATGGCGTAAAGTTCCTGATTGGTCAGCTGCTGGGTTTTTTTTTTAAAAAAAAATCCGGCTTCGTGGTTCGGGCACTATACCCAGCACCCTTCTACCCAAGATGGTGGTGTAAATGCAGTTACCGTTAAGCAATTACATTTGTTCCCGTGTTTAGCCACAGAGGCCCCTGTCAGTACAATGGCACAAGATCAAAATAATGCCAGCGACCATGGGCTACAATATACAACATGCATGTAACCTATTGTAAAGTCAACGGGGGGAGAGAATTGTTAATCGAAAATTGGATAAAAAAACCTAGACCCCCCCCCCCCCCCCTAAAAAGACTTTTAAATTCAATGCACGCCGTGAAACCACTGTGCTGGGCCGTGCGCGTGTAATTTGATATCAACTGTGGTACGTCACCTGAACAAGGTAATGCGGTGAGTCGTTGACGCTAGGATCAATACAACTGGATCCGTGCTTTAGCCAATAATTGTATGATTTGACCGCACACCAAATTGCAACAGAAACAATTTTGGTGTGCACTACTCGGAAATAGTCCAAAAATAATATATTAAAGTCTACCAAATGCGGAACTAGTGGAACATGGAAAATAAGGGGGCAACGTTTTGTACAGGGCGTAAAAATTAGAATGTTCGAATTGATTTAAATGATTGTTACCAATTTATTGGGCTACTCCTAAGGTTTAAAAAAAGGTAAGTTTGCCCTATCTACGCGTTATAGTTTTAGTACAATAGGTCATAACAGTTAAGGTTCAATCTGGGTAAAATCATAGAATGGTCGATTTTGATCGGATGTTGTAAACTGTTAAATTGTCCCACTAGATAAGTAAATGTAAATAGATTCTTTGTTTTGAAATTTTTATATAAGAATTACAGAGCTATGACTAGTGACCTCCCATAGACCCTTAGCAACCCATCACATTTGGCGTTCCAATATGCAACGAAGATTATAGATGGTGGCAACCAGGTATATTTTTGGGTTCTGTACCATTAGACGAAAAATTGACACAATTTTTATAAACGGAAACGGATATATCTGAAAATTTACCCCCATTGTGACCTTGAACCTATTTTGACTCATAACTATGGAAACTGACAACCTTGCAGTATGGCAAACTATACCTTTTTTTCATTTCCCTGGAAAATGTAATGAAACGTTGCATACTTTTCGACGCGTTTTGATACTTCTCATATTTTGACCCCTGTATAAACCTTACCCCTTAAAAATATTATTTTCCACTCCTTTGATTTTAGTAGCTTTTGATATGTTGTTTTTAAACGGTATTCTCATACAATTCTGTGGAATTGATTCAGTTGCATCTGGTTGGGTTAAGGCAAGCATTCATTATATTTTGACTGGCCTATTGGAAAACATCTTGATTGATCCATTGAGTAATGCAAATATCGGTCCTGTTGGGTGTCTGATTAGCACTGGCGTACCCGGGGGGGCTTTGGGGACTAAAGCCCCCCTCAAAATTCTCAAGAAAAAGAGGAAGGGAGAAAGAGGAAAGGAGAAAGAAAAAAGAGGAAAAGAGAAGGAGAAAAGAAGAAGAAAAGGAATGATTTTATGGTACATTTATTTGATTTTTTCATGCAAATGCGGATCAAAAAGTGTCGGAAGAAGTACGCAAGGAAAGGCATTTTCAGGTCTTGAAAACCCTAAAACCTCAGGAGCTTCAGGGGACTCTGCCCCCTCCACCCTCTCCACCCCCTGGACCCCACCAGGGGCCCTAAGGCGGGCCCCTGGACCCCACCCGTTAGTCGCTCCGATCGCTCCGCTCGCTTCGCTCTCATGGTTCGAACATCTTTAGTCCAGCCCCCCTCAATAAAATTTCCTGGGCACGCCTATGATTAGACCATACTAACAGGGAATTCCGTCTTTGTTAACACCACTGATCAGTAACAACTAGGGGGAATTATTAGGTTTATTGCTACAACTGCAAAAGTAAACCATTTACTGTCCAAAAAAGATGAAGTTGTTGCAGCAGATCCATGCGCCTTGAAGCCATCATTATTGATACTACAGTGGTGGTCGTTGGGCATTGTGACCAGGATAAAAATATATAGAAAGCTGATTTTTTTTTACCAGATTAGCTGAATGTCTTAAAGAACAACATAACAACATTGTGCTAAAAAGTAAAATGTATATCAATGTTTTTGATTAAAGTGACAGGAGGAGATTTTTTAGGATACAAATTTCTCAAAATGCACAGGATCGATTGTAGACCATCTACCAAGAACGTTCCGAAGGTTTATTGGACAGACAAGTACAAAAGAAAACAGCAAACCTTGTTTTGAACTTGCCTGACTATCGTAATTGTCCCCATAGAACACCGTGCTTTGACTTTCTGTCGTGCACGACAGAAAGTACTAAATCATCATATTTTTGCATAAAGACGGCGTATTCGGCTTATTCACTTCAGGTGTGATCTAATACATTGGAAAGCATTCCAAATATGCAAAAAACCCGGGTTCGAAAAAAATTGGGGGCGCTTCTTTCTGGAAATCTCCTCATGTCTCTTTAAATGATTAAACAGATGTATGGTTCTGTCTACATTACAAAAATGTTTAAGGTTATACTAGGGTAAAATTTAAGAATTATTCTGTTCTTTTAGAAATGGTATCATATTCTTATTGTAAATTACTGAACAGAAAATATGTTTGCAATGTATATCCCTGACGTCCCTAGAGGAAAAGCTGACAATCGCCGCAAAAAGTGAGGTAGCGGTATTTTTGTTGTCAGATATAGGAGCAATTTCCCACTAACACAAGGCAGGGGTCCACTCCGTGATTTTTTGTCAGGTGGGTTTTAAGCGATTAAGGAACATTAGGAATATGAAACTTGAATGGGTTCATAAATGGTCTATGAGAATCAGTAAGCTTTGTCCCGGAAATGACATTTTTGAAGTGTCATAGTTGGAGTCAACAAATGTTTTCTGTTTTGGTATGACCAGGCGACGATTTTGGGAATTAGTTTAATGAAAATCAAGTCATTTTGAAACTTTCACCCAAGAATAACCTTAAGTCTAATGAATAAGTTGATTATGTTTTAACACAATAGGAACATTTTCAAATAAACCTTACCCCTTTCGAACAATCATTTAAGAAAATCTTTCAGAGGATTGTTAACAGATTTTTGATGCTGTTCTTATCTGGTATAAATATTGTTTTTTTACCATTTTTTATTGCACCTGTCAACTTGCATGTCTGTTTTCTTCAGCATTTATAATGACCAGCACAATGGATAATTCCTGGATCATTGAAGTAAGAGCTTTCCTCATTTCTGGAGTTACTCTCAATGACAACAAGTGGTTAACAATGGGTAGGTCCCAGTGTTCAGAGTTTTAAAAAAGGCAGGGTAATTGGAATTCATGAGGCAATATTATCACAATATAAAGAGAGCAGGACGCGAAGACAGACGGTGTGAGAATGTGGTGGATCCACTTTTCTTCGGACAAGGAGGTGTGAATGGGTGCACAGCTGTTTGACCCCATGCAAATCGTCTCTTTTATTTTTAGGCAATTTTAAGCAATGGCGACACAATTTTGACAAAGGTAGGGATATGCAAGGGCTATTTCCTCTGCAAAAAATCAGAAAAATCCATTTCGGGAATCTTGCCATGGAGGCCTACAAATGTCATGATTCGTATGTTATAACGCCCTCTATATGCCCATTCTCCATAGAGAGACGTATTAAACTAGATTTGAAAAATTATTTTTACCCGCAATTTCTGAATTTGTGCCCAAGTATGCCCTTTATGTAATGTTAGCTCAAAAACACACCGAATTGTGAGTAGTTTCAACTTTCGCTTAGGTTAAATTTGTTGGTGTTGTGGCTGTTTGGTAGCCGACGCGTGGTTGGTATATGAGTGATGGCTGTGTTGTCACATGGTGACATTCAGGACGCCTCTGTTATTTTCTGGCAAAATATTACAGTAGTTTCTATTGCAGACCACATAAAAATCTGGCTATAAATTACTTGCAGAACCTTTCCTGATCTAAATCGGTTACAATATGCAGCTGGTAGCATTAGCAAGCATGCTTAATAAGAATGTTGGTATTATTTAATTTGAAGCAAAAGTTACAGCAAAAAAAATTCATGCAAACAATACAGTCGACTGCACATCCGTCGGAACACATTTTTCAATGAGAAAAGAATTGCGCCGTGTGGATAATATTACAGTAAGATTGAGCTTTATTTCGTATTGGATATATGGTTCCAACGAATCTGCAAGTTCGACCGGTCTCCAAAGTATAGGGACTTTTGCCGGTCAGTTTTTCAGACTTTCTTTCTTAGCAGGGGACTGTAGTGAAAGAGTGTGCGCTTCCGGATAAAATTGTGAATTTTTACACACAAGTACTTTAGTTATTGAGAATCCATGAAATTGATGGAAGCACTTGGCAACCCCCCTTAATGGACCCCTGCTTGGGTTTCAAGGTTATACAGGGTCAAAATTTTAAAATGCTCCAATCATGTTGAAAAGTATATACATGACATTTTTTCTCAGAATACAAGGACTCTGAAAAGGTATGGTTACACTATCTATGGCTTATAGTTTCGGAGTTATGTAAAAATGGTGAAAAAAAGACAATTTTGGTTGTACATGGGTTAAAAGTTGCTTTGATTCAGGCAATATGTGGTACAAATTGTTTCTCTAGCTTAAAGGATTGAAATAACGAATAGTTTGCCTTATCTGTTATCAGGTTATGCTTAGTTTTCACGTTATCCAACAAAATAGGTCACAGATCAATGTGACTTTATTCGCCATTTTGGTTAATAACCAAACACGTAAGATAGTCAGAACTATTCCTATATTTGGTCCTATGAGCTGAACCAACAATTTGAACCACGTTTTATCAAAATAAGAGCAACTTTTAATTTTTGACCCCTGTACAAATCAAAATTGACTTTTATACCATTTTTACAGTTTTTACCCCATAATTCCAAATCTATAAGTCATAGGTAGTATAAACTATACCTTTTTGGAATCTTTGTAACCAGACAAACATCATTGTGTGCTTTTCAACACAATCGGAACATTTTATTTTTTTACCCTTGTGTAACCTTAAAATGCAAGCTGGGGGAATAAAAGGGGTGTGGAACGTGCTTCCATCAGTTTTTGCGATTATCAATGCATAAAGTACTTGTGTACCAAAATTCACAGTTTTATCAAGATTTGCACACTCACATTAGATCTGTGCACTACCGTCCCCCACTATCTTACACCAACAGAGACGCCCCAAACATAAACAAATTGGTGAATGAATGAATATATATACTGCATTAGTAGAGTTTTATTAATAGGAAACTGACTGCGAGGACAGCATTAACATTTCTACAGGTGACTCAACATGGATAAATTCATCTTTCTTGCTGGTCACTTCTTCGAAGTGGTCACCATTATGCTCAGATTATTTGACCTGGATAAGGCTCGTGCTATAGGCCAACTTCAAGCTGTTGTGCAAGAAAGGCAAGTGCAGCAACGCCTGGAGTCAATATATAAAGACATAAACCGAATGTCCATGAAAAAGACGATGTCAAGGACAGGCCACGCAATAGACGTCCCAGAAAGATCATAGAAGATCGATTCATTACTCTTTCAGAACTTCGAAAGCGCAGATTGTCAGTCACACTACTTCAGGCAAGACAATTATGACAGACGTATGTCTCTGATCAGATTGTCCGAAACAGGCTTCATGCAGCTCATCTTCATGTTCGAAAATCTGCCAGGAAAACCAAAATGAAGGTTCTTCATCGTCTTGCTCGGCTGCGCTTTTGTCGTCAACGCCGACAATGGAACCAAACTTGAGTCATAGGTGCAACACTGGATCCCTCATTTGTTAATGAGGTCAAAGGTCACATGCTAAGATAGGCTGAAATGTAAAATTGACCTCAATTGAAAAGTTGAAGTTCAATTGGAACCCAACTTGAGTCATAGGTGCAACACTGGATCCCTCATTTGTTGATGCTGTCAAAGGTCACATGAGGTCTACGCGCTTTTTAGGATAGGTTTGGTGGACATCAATTGACAGAGAAAAACTGATACATTCTTCGTGTCACAGCATTGGAAGTGTTTCGAATTAAAGTTTTAAAACATTTTATTTGCCGAACAAACTCCGTGTAATTAAGCACGTTAAAGCGGAGTTTTTTCTTCCTCAGAAGATGTATTAAAAGACTAGAAACCAACTTCAAGTTCTTGTTATCGTATAATTCGTTGCTGATGATTGCAAGAGTGTCTCACAGGTACACTAGACATCCCTTAACTGACCCAAAACGCATAAGCGCCCATAGAGTGTGTATTGCAGCCTCCATTTTAGGATTTTTAAGGTGCCATCTATAATAGGCTAGGTCTGTCACGATCTCTCTCTCTCCCTCTCTATCCCCCTCCACTCTCTCTCTCTCTCTTTCTCAAAATTGTATGCCAGTCGTTATGATCATATCTCGATTCAACTCATTGTGCTTTTTGCTAAGAAACTTGTAAAACCTGACTGTGATTCTGTTGCTTTTATTTGGTTTAATTACCTATAACAGGTTTTCGTCCTTGGAATTTTGTATTTTCCACTTTTATAAACATCTGTTTCAACAAACCGCCCCTTGGATCTGTTTTCCATCACATTGATCCACCGATAACATGAAAAATTGCTGAGTCTTTTTGAAATTAGGAAAGTCACAACAATTCTTTATCTCTGCAGCAAAACTGACTATGTGCTGTGTTAAGCCACGCGGCTTTGGCTGATTGCTGAAGATCGGAAACCAGGCATCATTGGTCGGTAAAGATCGGAAGCGCAGACAGGAAAAGATAGGAGCGAGAATATACAGATTGACAGTTGGAAATATATCCACTGAAAATATGACATCTGCAGCAGCTATCCCGGCGTTAGATAGATGAAGTGATGAGTTGTGGACGTCAATGAAAAACTACGACATCAGCATGATTGGTGAAAAATGGAAGATAACTAGTATTGATAGGGATTGATAGTTGGATTCTTTTGCTGAAGTACTATAGCAATGTATTTTGATTTAATTTTTGAATGGAGGCTCTTCTCCGAATCACCACGGCACATTGTGATCAATTTATAAGAACTTAATTGTATTTTTTGTTCATTGTTGTCATTCTGCTCTCTTTAGTGCGGCCAGCATTGACCGGAATAACGCCAATGCATAATAATATGCATTCTAATGAAATGAAGTTGATGACAGTCCGTTTGGAAACACGCTCACGTACACAATTAGCTACAATTTAAAATCTTGTAATAGCGCCCTCGAATTTCTTGCAGTACGGATTTGCAACAAGAAAGCAAAGCCATGCAGCAGCAGTCATTACTGCACGAGTGAAGCGTGGAATTTTCTTTTGGTTTGGTTCATGGGTCGTTCGAAGAATATATTTCATTCTTCACGAGGCGTCTAATATCCTGTTTCGGTCAGTGATTTAAGTTCTTTTGGGGTTTTAGAGTTAGGTAACGATCACGGTTTGAT
Source organism: Ophioderma brevispina (assembly GCA_023653785.1). Lineage (NCBI taxonomy): Eukaryota > Metazoa > Echinodermata > Ophiuroidea > Amphilepidida > Ophiodermatidae > Ophioderma > Ophioderma brevispina. The sequence continues at coordinate 15,110 of JAMKCH010084692.1, read as the reverse complement.
TTAGGGTATAACGTTGGAAAAGTGAAGGCAAACGCGATAGATTTTTGATGTGTATAGACTCAAAATCATCATTGACATCAATATTTACGTTCGAATTTTCAGAAGTTAGGTCGTAGATACTCGAAACGTGGACAAGCCTGATCCCGACAAAAGTGACACATGCGAACGAAGACCCTCACTCCGGGCCCTCGCTGCGCTTTATGAGCAGACATAAGGAGCGGGACCAGGAGATGGAGAGGTGATCGGGTGGTTGGTGGTTGTGGGTGTGGTTGCCCGGGGTGGTTGTTGTGGTGGTGGTACTGCTAGGCAGCAGTGAACGACAATTAAGATAATTTTCTGAAGAGAACATTGAGGAAGAGAAGGTGGAAGGGATGGGAACGACTACGACAATCTGCAGATAAAAGTATGCGGCAAAATATCTCGTCTCGTCCACGGTCTTCTTTTTCCGTTTAAACTACTTTCTCGACTAGTCATATCAGAAGTGTACGAGTACTTTATAAATTAATTTTGTCATTTTAAGGCTTTGATCTTATCCGTAGGCGTTCATAGCGAGCATCAATCCATATCAACAAACCGGTCTCTCACAAATCTTCAAATCGTTACTCATGCAACATTTCCGACCAACGCCTTTTGTCTGTCCAATGAAAATCGAACTAAATGAGAATGGTCAATCTCTTACACACACAAGGATTTAATACTCTGAATTCTAATGATTTTGTCGGTTTGTGAGTTAATCTTGTCCCAAGGAAGAGATTTTCGGGGTGCAGACCTGGCCGCTCGCGACATCCCGCCGGAAGGGACAGGAAATGAGATAGACCGTCAGCCCAGAAGGTTTTGGTTAGACGAACGAGATACCAATAGCTGAATCGTGTAAAATTAAGAGACAAATATAACTTTTGAAATATGAGTCCGCCGGGACCTTTTTGCGTGTACCCCAGCCCCAGGCGTAGGGTAAAGTTTACCATTGGGGTCAAATATTTGAACTGCTCTAAACTAATGAAAAAATTCACAAAAAATTAAAAGCTCAATTATTTCCTTAGATTACCAGGATCAAAAATTCATTGGGTCACATGTGTGTGGTGCTTCCTTCCAAGACTTTGGGAACAATCGCTAACGGTCAATTTGTTATTCAGGAAAAAGGTCAACAATGGTAATACAAATTTCTTTGTAAGAACTGTTAAAATACATATTTAATTATACTGTTCAAAACTATGTTTTTTTTATTTTGCATAGGGTTGGTTCCCTCTCTATGGTAGGGGTATATCCCCGTCCCCATAGAGTCCTACAGGAATTTTTAGTACCCCTTCCATTATAACAACAGGAAGATCGAAAAAAAGTGCAAAGTCATTTCATATTTGGATTCAAGTATCCTTAAACATTTAAAAAAAAAAAAATTTACAATACAACAAATCTGGGTATTGCGACGGGTGACCTTTCTTGAATAAACCAAATGACCTTTAGAGTCTATTTTCCCAATATCTTGGAAGGAAGCACCACACGCGTGACCCAATTGACTTTTTTACTCCGGCTTACCTAAGATAATTTGATCTATAATTATATTAATTATGAGGCATTTCAAACATTTGACCCCCATAGTAACTTTACCCCTCTCCTGGGGGCTACACGCAACAAACGGGTCCCCGGCAGACTTTCATATTTGCAAAAAGTTATATTTTTCTCTGAATTTTCCCTGTTCAGATATTTGGTAATCTCGTTCGTCTAACCAAAACCTTTCTGGCTGATGCTCTAATACGTTTCGGGACTGACCGGTAATTGGCGATCAACTCACAAGGCCAACAAGAGATCTATCGGGACCTTTTCACTCAGTACTGATGTCCGAATGGATTTGATATTATTTCTCGCCCGCCCCAGGAATTAACACCTATTGGTCTGTGGGGATCTCGAAACATAAAGCACCACGAATATTGATACTTGTCAAGCTAAATCTAAGGTTAACTCTCGGTTAACCTAACTTACCTCGCTCGTTCAACTGTACCTTAAAATAATGCATCCTATACAGGAGCAAGTTCATGTAATTATTGCCGATCCAATAATCAAGATGATCCTGTAACAGGTCGTGTTTTGATGGACTGCTTGCTAGCTTGATCGATTATTAAATTGCCTATCGTTAACGTTTGATGACTTGTTAGGTGATTGATAAAAAGTAATGGAGTTGTTAGGGTGATTGATCAAATAATCATTTGGAGAGTTTCCTCTTGATCAGTCCGGTTTTACGAATTCTGCATATAGCTGGTAAAAAATTAATCCACTTTTAACATCGGAGGGTTTTGTTCAACATGCACCTACACCGCATGCTTGTGAAACACTGTTATACAAACAAACAAAAATAATAAATACGCACACACCGAACAAAACAGGCCGGAATTATATGGACAGACATTGGTAGAAGGATTTATTTCTTTCATCGATATCTAAAGACGAAAGTAAAGTAGTAAAAGTTTTGTTAACTTTCTGCCAAACAAGATGACCACTTTCTCCTTGACCTTGCATATGAATTGCTTCCATAAATGAAAATAAAGCAAATTTATTGGAGTTGAATGTATCAGTACGTGATCCAAGCTAAACAGATTTTTGTTTATTGCTTGATGAGGTATAATAATAAGGTATGCGGCGGCGTCCTTCTGAAATGAAATGACACTCGCTGTCACTCGCCCAAAGCTACATTACACCCGTGATTAATTTCTAGTATTCCCATGAGTAGCCGAGGGAGTGCCACTGTGATTGGCAATCGTTCTGTAAATTGTCTAATTTAAATAATTTCATTTAGAATTACAATAGTAACTATCAAATGGTAGCAGGGTTTTTTTTTTTGACCCAGCCCCCGTGCCTGTACCTTGCGCCACTCGGAAAAAGCAGCAACTTTCGGTAAGGAAAGCCGGTCTCCCTCTGTTTATTGGTTAAGTTCAACGTGACGTCCGAAAGTAACTGTTCTGATTGGACGATAACAAGTGCGCCCGTTCTGTATCCCTGTTACTAGTGCTAGTCGTTTTCGTTAAAAAGTTACTGTTAATTAATTTTCTTCCATGCATATGCATAATGTTATTATGAGCACATACATACAATTACGGTAGGGAGTGTTTATCAGCATATTATCCAGTGTAAAATTGGGTATTTCACTATTTTAAATTTGTTTACTCATTTGTTTGTTGAAAGATTTTCATTTCTGTAAAAGGGTCGCAATCTCTTAGGACCTCTAAGTCAGTAAAAGGATCAAACGGAATTTCCGTGTGGATTTTAAAATTTCCTTCTCATCAGGTCCTAAACAAAAACCGGAGACAAGTGTACAACAGCTCGCGAAGAGCAGCACAAGCACGCACTTTGCCGACGGTCACACGACTTCATCAAGCCGTAGATTTCGGGTAGTCTCTTTTCCGTCTGCCCGTGTGCGAGCGATGATTTGGGCAGCTCAGCCTATTTTTTTTAAACCGAAATTATTCACATTTAATTACGCCCAATCGAAACTTGCACAAACATCTCACAGCTCAGCTTTCAAAGTCGAAACGAGAGTTTTTAAAAATTCCGGTTGTTCATGCGGGGGCTACTACTACTTGTCGATTTGGACTAAAATGCTCGGGGCGAGTCGCAATTCAATTCGTTGCCTGATTTCGCGGTTTTTATTTTATTTTATTTCAAGAATACCGTATAAACGTGGTCTGTATTTTCAAGAGGTCACTTATCTTATATCTGGGTCTGAAGCGCCGCTGGTCATTACGAAGGATGGATTTCGCGCGCCGTGTGCTGACCTCGATAGAGATATAGCAAGTACTGACCACAACCATCACCTTCGTATTTTATATTTATTTTACTGTCAAACGGAGATAAAACAAAACAAGAATTTAAATCCCTTTAAATCCATTTGACGTTAGCTGACCTTTGGCGTATCCGTGGAAGTGGTTTTAGGATTAGAATTGGTTTGGTCCTAAGATGTAACACCAAGGCTGGAAAGCCATTAACTAATGATAAGAGGAATTACAGGGACATTATAGATAAACAATAATTGAATTTCATGAAATTATTCTGAGCCATTTTATTTCTGTTTAACCTGTTAATGTTGATTCGTGCCACAGGTTAAATTAACACTTAACTAATTAAGTCAATGGGGCTAGATTTTCACTTCGACACGCTCTGCAAGCATAATTTACATAATGTATTTAGAAATCATTTTGTAGGACAAATCTTCGGTTCGAAATCTTGACCTGCATAGTGTGGAATGGGAAGGGGAATCCGTATGAGCACAAGAAATTTGTCCTCAAGAACATGTGGCCGGTTTTGTTCTGTTTCGACAAACTTTTGTTTACCATGTATTAAAATTATACAGCCATTTTTGACATGGAATATTTAGTAGATTAAACATGCTTTACAAATGTGTATAGATATTAAGCATTTTTTTGTATTCGCTTTGCTTTAAGTTAAAACCTATAAAAGGTTCGACTTTAAAATTGAACCTTTTTAATTTCTTAGAATGTATAACAAGTCATATTCCAAAACTTGTATTCAATAGCAAAACATGTTTAGCAAGTAAAGACAAACATGTGTTTAGAAAAGTGTTTTATATGAACATATATTTTACAGCGCAGTCAAAACTCTGATTTTACAGTCTGATTCTACTACCTGTTCCTGAACGTAACCTATTCAGACTGACAAAGGTACTGCAATAAGATCAATAGGCCATGAGGCCAAAGCGAAAAGGATGCTCGGATAAGGACCAAGGTGGCGCACCCCTGGGAAGTACATAATTCTTCCGAAATAATTTTCCTAAAATTATAGAAATCAGTTCTACGGTGTTCTCACTTCTAGTATGTGCACATTCTCGAGAAAAATGAATTAAATGTCATATCAATTTATGCCCTGAATATCAGTGACAACGGGATGTACACCATAATTCAATGACTCCAGCAAATAATGGGGGCTATTGATAAGTAAATCCGCTCGGTATGTAGAAGACCAAACACTTCACAGATTCCTTTTTCATTTGGAACTGCAGAGCCATTGTTATTATCCATGCAACTGAAAAGATTGCAGGTGTTTTACCATCACCCGATTTAGATTAAGCTATTTTCATGACGTGGAACACAAATTATGTCCTCTTTCACGAATAAATAAAGTTAAAGGTTCTACTGTGTGTTCAATTTCTTTGACCCTATATTTCATCCTTTATTTGAAAGGGAAACGAAGGTAAACAAAGCTCATGAGAAAAAAATTGTTTGGCAAACTGTGACCTAACATCTTTGTGCAGAACCAAACCCGTAACTTGTCGCGTAACCCCATCTCTTGTAATGTATTGCTTTCATAGCATAAATCGAAAATCATTCACCTATATGAAATGCAGGTGAACCGGTGCCGAACAAACTTTTAATTGAAGAGAAAAGAGGACCAATATTAATATGATTAAGTTATGGGTGTTGGTTCTGCACCAAGATGTTAGGTCATAGCTTGCCAATCAAACTTCTTTCATGATTTTTGCTCATCTTCGTTTTCTTTTTGAATAAATTATGAAATATACGATCAAAGTTATTAAACTCCCAGCAGAAGTTTGAGTTTTATTTTATTCGTGAATGAGGCTGTAGCTCAATCTAAACCGGGCGGTGAAAACAATTCAAAAGCTTTTAACGTCATGACAATAACAATGGTTTTGCACTCCCAGAGAATCTGAAGTCCGTTGTCCTATTCATCCTATTCATAACGGGCGGATTTACTTATCAATAGCACCATTATTTGTTGGAGTCATGGAACGTGGTGTACATCTCTTGGTCACTGATATTCAGGGGGAAAAAGGAGATGACATTTAATTCATTTTCACGAAAATGTGCACATACTAGAAGTGAGAACATGCGTAGAACTGATTTTGATAATTTTAGACAATTTATTTTAGCAAAATTATGTACTTGTAAGGGGTGCGTCACCTTTGTAAACGCTATGAGATCTTGCCCGCTAGCCTACAACGCATTTTTTAAATGAGAGAAAGTGAAGACGACTCCAACTATTATTTGCTCCACGCGACTATTGGGCAAGCTATGTGGACACTATAAATCTATAAATTATAAAGCCCAAAGCATTGCTTTTATATATCGTATCGAGAAGTTCCCCGTTCGAATCGTAGCCACGTACTTTGGCTGAATCGCTTTGGTTTTGAAAGAAACACATACAATCCAATTTAATATAATTATGCCGACCTGAACTTTGAGATTAATTTGCTCAAAGTTCCCGGTTGATGACATGTTCGTGTCATATACCTTATTAAAGCGCTTATTGAGATATTTTGAAAAATGTTTAAAAAATTGTTCTGGTTTGTGATAACCACTTAGGGCCTCTGATCGGCTGAACACTTAAACAGCGATAACTAAAAACACAAAATGCAATCGGGTACCAGTCTTGGATGGTATATGTAGGATGAAAATACGCAAGGCACTGTTAATATGGTTGCCATGGCAACCAGGAAGCGCCCAATCAGGACATTTTGCACAATGATATTAAATTTGAAACATTATTTCAAACATCCACTTTCATAGTGCTCTAGATCTATAGTGTGCTTAATATCTGTGCCAAATTTCATGTTCATACAATCTTTCGTTTTTGAGTTACCGTTGTTTGAAAATTTAGCCAATCAGAGGCCCTACGTAATTACCATGGTAACCAGAACAATATTTAACAGGGGTCAAAGTTTTAAAATACATATTTTAAAGAAACTAATATATCAATTTGTTCCTCAAGGATTCAAAAAAGTATAGTTTGTGATATGTACGATATTCTGATTAAGATTTGTAGGGTAAATTAAGTCAAGGTCAAATAGAAACAATGGCAGTGTCATAAAATTACCTTGTTACCATAGTAACGAAGCTTCAGACAGTTTTTATTATTTCTTTTTTGGAGGGGAATCTATGAGACAAAACAAGTGAGTTAGTGCACTTTTTTGTTGTATTATAGCTAACTTTTCTGATTGACCCTGTATTAACAAAGACAATAATAATTGACCTCTACCTTATTTTCTTCTTTAACTCCATAACCAGATAAAATATAGCCAACTATACATTTGTTTAATCCTTATAGAGTATAAATAGAGTTTTGTTAAGACCCAACAATCATAAAGTACGAGAGATTTTATTAAATCTAGGCCTCTTTCCATTAAACCCAACTATCTAATTACTAAAATTTCTGAAAATGCACCCAAATTATGTGACATCTCCGTTTACCAACGATCCCCCTCCCTCTGGCAATTTGCAACTCGGGCTACGGGCCTGTACATTATACGCAATATGTAATTATTTTTTCCAAGTGCTTTTCTTCTTAAGTATAGAAATGAATATGCATTATTTCAAAGAGCATCTTAAAATGGGGACAAGAGGTGAGCGACAGATCAGTATTTCGTTCTACCAAGTTTGGTATTATGCGGCCCTCAGGCGGCGCCGTTGGACAAAGGAACGCAACGGAGTTTCATCGCGCGACTACTCCGTGTGGGTCGATGATGGGTTTCCGTACTTTTACGTAATCCAGGCAAACAGATTGGGGCAAGTGCCAAATTAATTGTCAATGGTGAATTTCAAATTATGCTTTCGTCGCCACTTGTGTGCTTGATATGACTTAATACACCTCAGAACAATAAAATATGAATAAAGCATTTTTCAGATAATAATAATTATTTATACGTGTCAGAAGTATATAGCTGTTGCCCCCGAGTCTCTAAGAATGTGGAGGATCGCGCAGGGCAAGGTAGAAAGGTTAAAATTTGTTGAAAATAGAATCATTGGATCTTTGTTTACCAGTTAGCAATGGCATATGATAATAGACATTTCAGTTAGGACAAATCATTCTAAGTAAAATGTTACTAATTTGTCGAGAAAAAATACACAGTATTGTGTACTTTTAACACTAGTAATTGGTAAAATGTTTTTAAGCCTGTAAGTAATTGTTATATAATTATCTTTTATGTAAGACATGTTAATTGCATGGCTTCAACATAGTTATCTTTTTCTGACCATGTTTGCAATTACCTATACACATCATACTTCATGGCCGCCATATTGGATTTTTCAGCTGAATTTCAGTCAATTCCCTAGTTTTGATGCATTTTTAAACCAAGGGATATTTTGTCTTCAATTTTTGAAGTTTCTAAGCGATTATTATAAAAATATCTTTCAAATAAAATATGTTAATTGCATGGCTTGGACTTCTTTATCCTTTTCTGTTGATACTGATAAAAGTGGGTGAACCGAGCTATGTACACCAACAGCTGTGCTAACGCAACATTTTTAAGAGTGTATCGACATTCTTAAATAATATGGGGAATGTTACATCTGTATCGACATCCTTAAGCCCATGATATACTTTCAGTCGCAGCGAGCGATTTCTGCGCGTGAGCATGCGTAACACTTGATCTTGGGTCAGAATCCGGTATTGCGCACGCCAATCGCTCGCTGCGACTGGAAGTATATCATTGGCTTTATGCACTGATGAAGTGAGAAATATGATAGGTCCGTATTGACATCCATACACACTGAGGTGAGAAATATCTTCTTTTTATCCTCCTGGAGGAAAAAAGATCCCCTCCAAATGGAGGGGGATTTTGTGATAGTGATTTTCTGTGTGCATGTGTACGTGTGTGTGACGCCGTTTATTAGTATTGGCTTGGTGTTTTTGGTTTGATCTTATTCGAGGGATGGCTACAAAGTTCCTGCACCATACCTGTAGAATTAAAACTAAGAGAAGTTAGGACTTCATATCTTCAGAGTTTTCAAAGTACTCCTCACCTTTTGTCTTCACACTCTCGGTGACACCGGATCTACTCTCTGAAGGTTGTTGTGAAGTCTTTTTTCAGCATCAGTTGTCCTTCTCAGGCACTGATGAATGACACTTCTGAGGGTGCTGTCATATCGAAGTCCTGCACGATCAGCTTTCAGCCTTGGAAACAGCCAGAAATCAGATGATGCCAGATCTGGACTAGGGTGAGGCAAGGTACTGGTGCCATTTGAAAGTTCAACAAGTATTTACAAGGTCAGACCTGTATGCTAGAGTACTGTCTTTGAGGACCTCAGACAAACCCTTTAAATAATAGTAATAATCCTATTCTCGAAGTTTGGGGGAAAAGGTTGGAAGATGTTTTTCCTATTGTTTGAATGGTGTAGAATCAGAATTTTTGGGTCCAACCTATGGGAAATGTGGGGAACTTGGAAAAATAAGGAGGTAAAATTAGTACAGGAGTAAATTTGAAATCAAGTCAAATTGTGTGTAAATGTACACCAATGTATTTGTCTCATTATAGGGATTAAAAGGTATAGTTTGTCTAGGTTCCGTCCTTTAGTTAAACAGGTACGGCCCTTTTAAGGTTCAAGGTCATTATGGGGATAAACCTTACCCAGTGCTGTGATTTTGTTTAAACTGGTGTCAAATTGTTCGCCTTGCCTTATTTTACAATGTTTGGAATTTGGTTTCGTAACTAGTAATGTAGACAGAGTTCTACATGGTCTATAGAGGTCACAAAACTTGATCTCGAAATTGTATATAGAGCTGTCACTGAAAGAATTAAAATGCATTTTCTGCTTCAGTTTAACCAGAGCAATAATTTGACACCAGTTTCAACAAAATCTGAGCACTGGATATTGTTTGCCCCAGGATGACCTTGAACCTTATCAGGGCTGTATCCGTGTAACTAAAGGACCGAACCTAGACAAACTATACCTTTATTTAATCCCTGTAATGAAACAAATACATTGGTTTACAATTAAACACAATTTGATGATTTCAAATTTACCCCTAATTTTACAAAGTTTCCCAGCGGATGGAGCCAAACATTTCTGATTCGGCACTCTTCAACATAGAAAAACATCTTCAAACCTTCTTCCCCAAACTTCGAGAATAGGATTCTCATTTATAACCCTACTAAAACACCTGGTAACTGAGGAACCCTGTGGAGTTGAGTTTTTGCAGTAACACCATGTCGGTCCAAAATATTGTGTACAAAACTTTCTTGGTATATTGTGCTGCATGGTGCCATGGTATCCAGGTTTATCACCAGTTACAATCGCCTTCAAACGTGTCTGGTTGCATGACTTGCATTGTTCATACTTGTTAAGCAAATATTGGGCCACTTCCACCCTTTCCTCCTGTTGTTCTGGGGTTAGAATATGGGGTACCCATCTGGTAATTGCACAAAGCTTTCTCATCTCTGTAGATGGTCTTTCTGCTGTTTGCTGCTCGCTTTGATATGTCAACAAGTGAAGCTGTGTGTTCCAATGTTACTCTCTCATCTTCTTCATCAAGCTTTGTTTATAGGGCTTATCATTTAAGGAGTAGTTGCTGACCTAAAATGGCAAACCACTGTCTGCAAATCGACAAGCATTTTCGTTCCAGCATTGCCGAGATTGACACAAGTCTTTATGTACACCCTGAATTCTTTTAAATTTGCCGCCAAGACCTCTCTCTTAAAAATAATTCCCCCGCTGTTGTGGCAGGAGGGAACATGGTCCGCACATACTTGTGTAAAAACACACAACATTGTGTACTTTTGGCATAAATAATTGGGGAAATGTTACCAATTTCTCGTGCAAAATACACAATATTGTGTACTTTTGACATCTAAGTACTTGGTTACAGTTTTGCGGAGATTAATATAGAAAACCTGCAGATTAACAATACATGTAGAAGGTTATTTGCAAAAGAACTTTCACGGTTACGATATTTCAAAGGGTTGCGGATACTTTTTATCCTCCTCCTCGTACATGTCGTATGGAAGCTTTAAATTAAGTATTAACACATGTCAACGTTTTTTACACTTTTTAAACAATCACACAGTAAATATATAGGGATTCAACACTGTTGCAAACGCCTAAACACTAAACTAACACTTGGACACTTAATGGAACTCACCCACACTGTAAATAGTGTTTTTGAAATGTGATGCAAATTAGTGTTTAACTATTAAATCTCTAAACCTGCGGAGATGTAGGTGTTAAAGAGATGTTTCAAAATGTTTAAAAAACGTGGTTCAAGTTCTGATTAGAAAGGTGTTTAAATTATCGTCACTGTTCTTCCAGTGCAAGCATTTAAATTTCAAATAATACATACCTGTTTAATTTTAAGATCTCTAAACATGTTTATTTCAAATGTTAGTATTTAGATCTTAGTACGTGTATTTGTTGACGGTTTGGTACTTTTTCCGTTTTGTTTTATATCTTCCCATTGTATTCAACGGATTAGCCGAGATCACACTCGGACTGCCCTTTATTCTATTCTGTTGAACACAAAGCATATACTAAAACGGGAAGATAACCGACTTGTAACTTACGTAACCTGATAACCCAAAGATGTTATAGAAGCTGGATTGCTAGCCCTTTCTCGTGCAGTGTACCATATAGGGCGCTGACATATTGGCTTTTGTGCACATTTACAATCACAATATTGACGTGTGTGTATTGGGGCACGCGGTCGGGTGTTTTGTTGCAGGCTAAGTATACTCGGGGACACAAACCCTTTGACGAGCGCGTACTTCCTGGTTATAAAAGGGGGCGGAGCTATCAGCGCGTATGGCGCGTGGTCGGTGACCCAGCAACAGCAGGTCGCTTCGGTGGCCAATCAGAGGCAAGTGCATTTTTTCCGCAGTAAACACGCAGAGAATCAAGTACGCGCTCGTCAAAGGGTTTCTGTCCCCGACTAGGTGGATTGTGTGCTTTGAGGTGCAATGATTATGTAAGCATGCTATATAATAGGTGACTCGGAAACGAGCCGCTAAGTAGCATGGGTATCATCTATAGGTGTTAGGTTCTAACTAAGTAGTTTAAATTTCAAAACAAATATATAATCGTATATGTTAAATATACAGTTCTGATGCTATCCGCTAGGAAAGCGAAGGACACCTTTCGAACCTAACACCTATAGATGATATCTATCGCTTTTTTTTTTTTTTTTTTTTGGGGCACGCGGTCGGGTGTTTTGTTGCAGGCTAAGTATACTCGGGGACACAAACCCTTTGACGAGCGCGTACTTCCTGGTTATAAAAGGGGGCGGAGCTATCAGCGCGTATGGCGCGTGGTCGGTGACCCAGCAACAGCAGGTCGCTTCGGTGGCCAATCAGAGGCAAGTGCATTTTTTCCGCAGTAAACACGCAGAGAATCAAGTACGCGCTCGTCAAAGGGTTTCTGTCCCCGACTAGGTGGATTGTGTGCTTTGAGGTGCAATGATTATGTAAGCATGCTATATAATAGGTGACTCGGAAACGAGCCGCTAAGTAGCATGGGTAATGCGCATTTTCACCTATGGCCAAGAATCGCCTTGGAGTAGTGGGCGGGGAGGTTGGCACCCCAGAGAGCTTTGCATGCTCACCTGGAAATGTTCACCTTCAACCAGGAAAATCTGCCTCAAAACCTCCTCCAACCGAGAAAATCTGCCTGAGACTGCCTCAACTTTAACCGGGAATTTCCCTCTCTGACAAGTGACCTCTGTTACGCCCTGCCTAGGACCCCAAACTCTCAGCCCACAGACTCTACCCATTCTGGTTTTGCGATTTCTACCATTTCCAACCGAGAAACCCACCTCCCAACCGAGAAAATCTGCCTCAAAATTGGGAATTTTCCCCCTCTGACAGGTGACCCTTGTTACGCCCTGTCTAGGATCCACCACTTCCTGTCTAGGATCCACCACTTTCGGTAAACATGGTAAACGTTTCATATAGAAATCGCAAGGATGCAAACGAGGTACTACAATTGACTCCGTCATGCGCTGTATGATGTTGTGCAGTAGCGCTTGGCGGAATAAATGGAAATACCTCATTTGCATCCTTGGGACTTCTACAAAACTCTCAGCCCACAGACTCTACCCATTCTGGTTTTGCGATTTCTACAATCACTGACAATGCACTTAAGTTGCTGATCGTTCTATATTGATCTAGAGTAAGTTTTTTTTTTTTTTTTTTTTTGTTAAATATACAGTTCTGATGCTATCCGCTAGGAAAGCGAAGGACACCTTTCGAACCTAACACCTATAGATGATATCTATCGCTCTTCTACCAACCCTGCTTGATAGCTCAGTTGGTTAGAGCGTGGTGCATGTAATACGAAGGTGGCCGGTTCGAATCCGGCCAAGCGCACAAGGGTTTTTTTTTTTCCAACACTATCGTGCGCTGGCAATCTCCAGGGAAAGATTAATAAATATATACAAGGTCGGAAATTGTATAACCACGCAGCATTAATGTAGTGTGAATATGTTCCTCGCTCCCACCCATTGCGTAGAATGTGCAGGTATATGCACATTCCCGGCACCTCATGGTTCGGAGAGCCATGCAAAGCTGTTAGTCCCGTGCGTCGGTGGAATCAATCCTGAGCAAGTTACAGACCTTAACGAAATTTGTGTGTGCAGACCCGGGGTCCGTGACCCATCTCAGTACAATAAAATTCAAGGATTCTGGGATGGGACACGGAGGTCAATCGGGATATGAACATTGTGTTGTTGCTTATTGTAGCACAGCAGTGCCTGAATTATCGAACTGGCTTATTGATCCAAAGCAGTGTGCAACTGGTATGAAACGTACGAGTTTGGCGAACGGACCCCTAAGTCCGCTAGTGTAATGCGGGAACCCGGTTTACTGGAGGTTAAATTGATCCAGATCCAGAGGAATGACCTGTGACCGCTTTGCTCAATTTGAAACAGACAATAGGGTGTGACGGCATTTCAAGTTGCACATCGCTCACAGAGAGGTTGCGTAATCGCTAGACCCCATTGTGATAACCAGAAATTTGTCGATGCTACTTTAGAGTACGGTAAACATCTATTATTATATAACACATAAAAATGTTTCTGTTATTTGATTGGTGGATACTATATCATGTGACATAAAATATTTGAGACTAGTTCCCCAAAATTTAGCAGGAGGGAAAAAAGTTCCCATAAAAAGCTACTATTTCCCCCATCACGGGGAAATAGTTCATTTTTATGGGAACTTTTTCCCTGCATTGGTATCTTGCATGCATCGCCCGTGCCTCACGGTGATTGATCTGACCCGATCAGCGACCCGACCTCTGACACTGCATCGATCATATCTTCTGCTTGATAATTGCGTATTTACATTTCACTGCTGGGCAATTTCTGTTGAAATTTTGACTCAAAATAGAGAAATCTGAATGCTGTAGATAGTGCATACCGTAAAACAAATCATATACATGTAGAGAAATTTGTGGGAGCTGCGATTGGATTGAACCATGACTAAACTAAGGCTTGAGAGCTGCGATGGCAGCTGATCTCGACGAGAGTTGCAGTTGGCAAGTTTTTCAAATGACAGAATATTTTTATATGTTATATGAAACAAATATTGACTGCTCTATATTCGTGAAATGGTGCAATTCGGTCTCGGGAAAATAGTAGGCCCACGGTCTCCAGTCACCTCGGGTAGTTATGTTGCACCATTTCCCTCATGAGCAGTCAATATTTGTATAATATCAAAGCTGTTCCCTCTCAATTAAAAAATAGTTACATTTAGGGGGGAAATGTCTCATCTTCTTTTGGCTAACAAGCTATGACCTATGTGATTTTTTTTAATTTGCGCCGTGTTATTAGAAATATACAATATGTGCCACCCCAATGTACTCCTCTTCTGTTTTCAAGGCATAAAACAAATTTCACACAATGAAAAAAACACACTATAGAGTCCATAGTTCCACTTTTTCTCTTTTATTTGTATGATTCCATTGGTTCCCAAATTTTGAGACACACTTCGTGTTAACTTGTTAAGAAAAAATACTGAGTATCGCCTAAATAAAAAAAAATCCTTTATAATGTAAAAGAAGTGTAAAAATCGCCGCCGCATAGAGCTATGAGCTAAATCTAATTTTAAAAGCTATGCGCGAGGGAAGCTGAGACAAACTTTTTTTTTAAACGGAATTTCGGTTTCTTAAGATGTAGGCCATATAAAGAATTTATCAAAACGTCAAAACCTTCGGATTGTCATTGGTAGCGGCGAGCGCATGGCAAACTTTCTGGAAGAAAATTTGATATTCTATTTTGCATTGTCACTGCTTTGTCAATGTCCAGATTCTTTTGTTTATAAAGCGTGTTATTCTATCTGCCCACTCCTCGTCCAATGTTACTGTCTGATTTACATATCCCTT
>JAMKCH010084691.1:0-51995 GCA_023653785.1 Ophioderma brevispina | reverse complement strand
ACTGTAAACACTACCACACATCCCCAAAACTTACAGTATTGGCTGTATTTGGAAATACAGGAAAATACTTAACTTTTATGTCCAATTTTCCAGTGCCTATAATGACAAAACTAAAAGTGAAGACTTATTTGAAATTTTAATGAGTAACCAACACATTATACACTACTATGATTGTTTTCAATTATACCTTAAGTATACTACACTAATCTACAGGAAA
This sequence comes from Ophioderma brevispina, assembly GCA_023653785.1. NCBI lineage: Eukaryota > Metazoa > Echinodermata > Ophiuroidea > Amphilepidida > Ophiodermatidae > Ophioderma > Ophioderma brevispina. The sequence goes on along the minus strand of JAMKCH010084691.1, from coordinate 51,778 downwards.
ATACTGTAAATTTACAGGAAAATCCTGGGCAGCAATTCTGCAACAAACCCGTAAAAATAATAGCTTACAGGTTTTTCATTCTTCAAATTTATACTGCATATTTTACAGTTTGCTTAATACATTTTACAACAACTGTTAATTTTTAACAAGTATATAGTGCACTGTAAAAAATTGTGGATAGGCCTCAAGTGGGGTGTTCGTCAGTGCTTTGTTTATTCCCCACACATTCACAAGCTCTGATAACTTATCTCACTCACCAAATTATATGTTGTTAAGCGGTTTGGAATAAATTAATTTTTACCATATACTGTAAATTTTACGGTAATTTGTTGGCGAATTGCTGCCAGTATTGTACTGTAAATCTTACAGATTTTTTTTTACAGTGTAGTGATTTTATTAGAATAGCCTATATGCCACCTCCCCCCGGAACTCTCCTGTTTTTTACAGAATGCAAACATCCAAATTGTTTTCAACTCGCAGAAGTGATTTCAGTAAGTATCCTTTCATTATGTCAATTTTTGTCATGCCATTATTTCCTTAACGAGAGCATATTTGCTCGTCTAGTTCTTTCATGTTGACAATAGACACACCCCACACTGAATAGAACACAGACCAATATTGCAATAAGTTCAATATAAGCCATGAAGTTAACACAGGTACAACCATAAACTCATCCAAAAAGTAACATCAGTCCACAACGCCTGAAATTTGTCTGTCAATTTCAAACGATACTCGCTTGTCATTTTCTGCTTCCAAATTTATCCCATAAGTATATTGTGATATATCGTTTGAACTTGACAAGACAAATTTCAGTGGGTGGGTGGGTGAGGAGTTACCTTTTGGAGGTGTTTATTTATTAACACCATTATACTGTGGTTATCGAGCAGTGGCCTATCCCAGATAGCACGCCTACTTGGACCAACGGTTGGCGCAACGTAAAGTCCCGGATGTGGACCAACGTTGGCAAAAAGACGTCTGCACAAAGGACGTCATTTTGGCCAGTGGCCATCGTTGGTCACCTTAACAAAGGTGACGTTGGCATAACGTTGATCCAAGTCAGAAATAGGTTGCGCCAACTTTGCTATACTTTATGTTGGCCTGTGCGGCTGTGGTGTTCGGTGCAGAATTAGTAAACCTTGTCTTTTGTTTTTAAAATTGTGCATTACTCTCAAAACCGTGCGGTAGGTTGTATTCTATTTCCTATTAAAGAATTTATTCCTCCATATATAATAACGGAATATACAATTGATTTAGCTGTTTCAACATCAACTTTGAAGTTGACGTTCAATGAAACAAGTTCGACAAGTAATAGTAAAACGAAATCAATTCCTGACAAGATAAGAATATTTATCTAGTGTGTCAATAGTGAAAATTGTTACTTGTGCATGATTGCTTCTCATTCGAAGCCGCAAATACAATTGTCTGCAAAAATGCAATTAATTCCATTCACTAAATAGAAAACTACTAAATGTAGTAACACAGAGGGATTAAAATTGGTCAAAAATTAAATTTATTAAGAAAAATGAGAGGTCGTCAAGACAACGGCACGCCCCCAAATTTGGCAACTTTGGGCCAACGTTGTGTGACATTGTCTTAGTGCCCGACATCCCCCAAAATTGAATTAATTTTAGAACCCTTAATAATCCAAATTTCACACAACTACTTATTTAATAATCAAATTTACCTATACATTAACATTATTTTCCTTTTCCATGACAACTTCTAAGTTCACATTCCATATTCACGTCGTAATCCTACGTTGGGTCAACGTTGCTTTGTCCATAAGCCACATTGTTGATAAAACTTTGATACTCCTACTCTCTCGAGTTTTGCGCCTTGTCCATTGCTTTGCATATAAGAAAAAACATCAATAGGCGGCGTTCTATATGATTCCGCAATTGCCAGACGATGGTGGCCAAGAAATCCCAAATTTAGATGTATTCATTACTTTAAAACATAAACCCACTTTTCTACGAAAAATCCAGGGAAAAATCCTAAACTTTGCATATGTTATCCAGCAATATTTTCTTATTCCAAGACCGCTGGAGCTGTTAACTGTACAAGGGTTATTTTTAATATCTATTTATGAATACCGAACGAGGACAAGGTTACGGGAACATGAATGACCGCTCCTCAAAGCTACTAAATCGGTGTGGCACTATGAGGTAAGACATGTTCTATAGCAAGGGCTCAGTTCAATAGCCTTGGATGGGCACGTGTTGCAGTTGACCATGTATGTGCTGGGTATCATAAATCATGACTAAAAAAAACAGGGGTGTATTTGCTCAATACACTGGTGAACGAAAGCTATTGAACTGTGCCTTGGGAATTCAGATCTTGTTAGATCAAAGTGTGCGTTTTGCAGTCTGTATTTTTTAATCAAATTTGATTCGTTTGGGTGAGTTGCTATATTGAATGAGGCTTGGCCAACCTGGTCTGATTTCAAGCACAGCAGTATCAGCACTGTGAAACCATCTAATGCTTGTAAGATGTTTAGGGCCCTCTTTTCAAAATGGCACCAAAATATTAAATATGATGGAATGAAAAATATTGTAAATGAAGAGCTTTAGTGGGGTTTTTCACAGTCTTGTAGGCGATGCATCAATTAATCTTCCCACGTTTTACAGTCTGCCCTATCCTCATGGCGCATTATCTGAGATAAGACCACATAGTCTTGCCCTTTGAATCCTATGGATGGTTCAAATAGATCAATGGCACTTTTGTTAGGAACTACCCAAGTTCCTTACATAGCTACCTCGAGAGAATTAGAATAGAATGGCTTCATTCTATTTCGTATGTAAAAATACAAGCTTTGAGTCGTGGTTGACCATTTTATTCTATAGAAAATCCACTCACAACAATTGCCAGGCCATAAAGAATACCGGCAATGGTTATGCACCAGTTTTCTCTTTAAACAAGTCTCTGCGGATAGGAATGCTCTGAACCGATGGTGTTGAGTGGCCACCAATGTCTCAATCTCAGGACCTCACACCTTGTGATTTTTGGTAGGGTTACCTAAAAGCAAAGTGTACATGACACCACTAAGGGCATCATTGATCTACGTGGCAGAATTGTGTCTGAAGTTGGGGTATTATGGGCCGCAGAAACATGATCCGGATTCCGGAATGCTCTTGGAGCAACGAGGACCAGTACAGATCATGTTGCATGAAATTGGGTTCATGTTGAAGGATCAAGAGCATAGGTGAAGACATTGAAGAAATGTACTTACTAAAAATAAATAGTTGCATTGCCAGTGTCTAAAAATTAAAGGTGTATGTCTTTGTTTCCTTTTAAGAACCCCCTGTAGTACGACTTTTCACACTATGTGATGAAGGGGTTGGTACATTTACTGACCCCACTTTGCCTGACACTACTCAGAATTCAGCAGCCTTTACGGAATAAAGCACAGTATCACATGCACTTTATTGCGTAAAGGCTGCTGAATTCTGAGTCGTGTCAGGCAAAATGGGGTCAGTAAATGTACCAACCCGTAATGAAGCCACCACACCAGGTGCGTACGTTGAAAATGTGTTTAATAGCTATACACTTAAAAACACTAGTACAAACCCTAGGAAAAAAAGATACATAAATTATGCGTTTTACTCATTAGTTATATAACATTACATTGGTCATTATTTACATAGCGAATAGTCGCGATAAGTGAACATGTAATCACCACTGATATAATGTTTACAATTATATAATTCTTGTAATAACTCAACCTTTGACTTTAGGAAAAACGGCATCGCCAACCAATGCAACAACAATTGCAACGTAAACAACGTAAACCTTAACAAGAGCAGAAACAAGAACATATTTGCAGTGTAATCTATTTGTATTCAATTCGTCATAATTATGTTTTATATGAAAAGTTCAGTTTGAGTCTTATTATCGCAGTATTGTTTTACTCAAATGTGTTTAAACAAATTTATTATCCGCATATTTTTTCTCTGAAAGGCACCTGTTCAAAATTGATATGTTTTGATTGACATTGCAGTTTTACTCAACTATGCAGGTGCGATAAATACAATTGCCTATTGGCACATATTTACATGTTTATTAAATCGTTGATACGTGGAAATATCTATCTACTCTTCTTAAATAATGAGCCTCATTTTCCTAGTCGCTATTATACAATAACAATATTTCTCGTAATATTATGATAACCCATGATACCATCTGTGCAAATCAGAGAGCTAACAATTCTGAACATTGCACTTTCCGTGAGTCTGTATGGAGGTTACTATGTTTCTCTCTCATTTGGTACCCAGTAACTTAAGAATAAGAAGGACATGAGATGGTGAATGTAATGACATAAACTGTAAATATACAAACGGTTTCTGAATCCGTGTTATCCTTCTAACCACCAAACCATTTGAACATTAAAAAATCGTTTGTTTTAATTATTTTTTATTCGACTTGTTTTTTTTACTCACACTGTTTACAATAGTCCACGATTTTCCGGTAAGCATCGCTCGAAGTTTGTGAATTTCAATACAGAAAGGTCACCTTGTTGATTTTATTAATTAATCATGTGGATAGCAAATTAATCTATAATATGGGTTTCTTATCCTTTAATTTTGGATACTTACATATTCTTAGAGACTAAAATTAAAATGTACAAATGTGAAAGAACCCCGCTTCTAGAATTTTGTATCAGTATTAATAAAAATCAGCCAATAAATGCCTTTGTGGTCTTAACATATCAGTTACGAGTGATACCGCAGATGGTGGCATGTCAATGTTTGATTATTTTTCTTGAATCACTTCCTTCATCTTGTGTTTTAATTACGTCCAAGACCGGTGTTAAACAATTTATGACAAGAAATGTTCCAAGTCAGTGTATATAAACACAGCTTATGGCTGAGTACAAACAACTTGTCATTTTCTGTTGAAAATGTTAGCCAGTTTTCTCTACTCAAACAATTCCTAATACTTATGTCCAAGACAGCTTGTTGTATCCTTTTTCAACCTTTATAGAATTAGCGATCTAAAGTAGCTCCAAGTTTCAACGGTCATCTCCTACTCCCTCGAGAAATTCAAAGCATATTCCAGAAAATGTGATTTAAAACATTTAACTTCCTCGCCAGCATAACCACTAAAGTAATGGCTAACATGTAGTCCAGTGTAGCGGTGAAAAAACAACAGCAAAGCAGTTGTTATAACAGCCAAAAACATCCTACAGTGACCCACACATGTTACCTCGAATATTACCCGTATGCGCCAATGCAAGGTTATAGCCCAAGTCCCGTGCAGAAGTTAATGAGTCTATGCACCAAGAGTTCTCTTCCCCTAGCAAGCGATGGTTTATTGCAGCCAATGGTATCCAATTCGTAACAACGAATAAATAAATCAGAGCAGACAACAAAGGTACAAACCATCGCAACACTATAGGAATCTGAAGCCCTTGCTGAGAGAGGAGTACCAATAGTTAAGAAGAAGCTTGACTAAAAATCTTTATGAAGTCCAACTGCAACCGAACATCGCAACAGAAAACATCTGAGAAGATTCAACCATCAAATGAAGATGAGGATTTGGACAACAGCAGCAACCCCACCACACGCAAGCTAACACACCACCAAAGAACAACACACGTCATCTAGTACAACCAAGAACTAGCCTTCCAAGACAAGACAAGAACATACACCACAACAGAAGACTTTTTGGCAGAGAAATTAAGCCAAGAAACCAGTAGATGTGGTGAAGCTCTGTGCATCAATCATAGGAACTCACAACTCTTTAGGAAAGATCATGTGCCATGTACGCAATTACTGTTATTTCTTTATTGGGACAATTTTGGCATGGAAACGTTTTTGTTTCAAGTCCTTTAGCCAAATAGATATATAACTGCGCCATCCCAACCGAGAGAGCACACAGTTGATGTCACGTTGCTCTATTTATTTCTTGTATACATTCCTGAAGTGGTAGTCCACCCACATTCTGATTTCACCAGCACAGAGTATGTAAAGCCATTTAACACACACACTTTGAATAATTGCAAGACATTTGTAAGTTAAGATGCAAATCCTCTTTTGTTTGAAATGACAAGTGAACTTTTTTAATAATTTTCAATAGGCAAGTGTAGAACCGGTTTTTGTGAAACTGAAGCTAATGCGACGACTTACGTTGTCCACCCCAATAGCGTTTTTTGGATTCATTTGAAATTTGAGCTCCAAAAGATTAATTTTAAAATGTACTGGTTAAAATATTTAAAGTACAGCATGTGTGAGAGTTTGCTTCTTCTTCCTTATCGACTTCCAACACTTGTGGTTCCTCAAATATGATTCCAGCCAGAGATGGGTACAACGTCTGGCTGCTTCATCACTGAATTCCGCAAGGTCCTTGTTTGTGCCATTGTTGCCCAGCAGTGGGCAGACAAGAAGGTGTCTTCATTGCTGTAGTGCTGTTTCCACAACCACAGGTAGTAATCCTGGTCCGCTTCCAGATGCCCCATTTTACTCTGCAAGGAACCTTAGATCGGCCATTTCTGGTTCTCAATCTATTGAGGCATCGCCATTCAGCCATGAGGCAGTCCGCCCAGGTGGAGATGCTCACCAGGTTTCATACCGCAAAGCTGTTATCTTGGTTGATATAGCAAGTCTTTCTTTCCACAAAGAGGTCCCGACTCTCTTTTCCTCCTTAGAGACTGTTTCAGAGGTTGGACTTTGCTATAGAACTCTCTCTCAGATTTAAGGCGGTATTGTGCAGCAGGTTCTGTCAGACATGTATATGGTGCTTCACATTGGATACTTGGGACAGCTAACGACGCTCTTGCACATCTCGCGCGCTACGACGATGTCTGGTGGAGCTATGATGTACACGTTTTCCGTTGGTGTTTTGGACGACTGGCTCCTGTGATAAGCCGGCAGGAGGCATTTACCACTGGATCAAGCTTCTTGGCATGGGTTGATCTTTCCCATACAGGGCAGGCATACTTGCACATGGTAGCACAGGGCAGTGCCGTCGATCTTAGGGTAAGTGGGCGAGCACCCCATCTGTGCCAGTGAGTTGTTCAAGATGTTTATTGCGTGAACATACTTTAAACTCTTCGTCTTTCTTCAATGTGGGTCCTTATAAGAAGATTTGCGGCCATGTGAGACTCCTAAGTAGACAGGTTATCACAGTGCGTATCCCGGTTGTTCCAGACCAGATAACTTTAAGCTGACGTTTTGGCTTCACGGTTGCCGTAGATGGAAAGCACACCCTGTGTCCTTAGATTGGATTTGCCCGTATGTGGTTTTCCTTCCTTCCTCTAATAGGAGTGAGTTTCATCCAAACCCACTTTGGAGAGTCTCTCTTCAACAACTGTGAAGTCGGATCTTGTGCGCTAATATTCCCAGATCGTCTGCCTAAATAAAACGACATTTTCCTGCACATCCTAGGTTTGGTCGTTGGTATATATGTTGAACAGGAGAGGTGCAGCACACTCCCGTTGTGTAGACCATTCTTGAGCCTCGCCCATCGGCCTCTTCTTCGCCACTAGCTGAACAAAGAACATCCTTTAGCCAACAATCCACGGATAAGCTCAGTCCAAGCGGATGTCCTTGGTATTTCCAGGATGCTTATGGAGTAGGCATCCTGTGATTACAGTGTCGTATGCTGCTGAGAGGGTCGACGAACCGGCGTCCGGTTACCATACCCTTCTCGAACCATCCTCAATAGTGTTGAGTTAGGTTTGAGTACTTGGCTTGGTTGTTTGATTTTTGCCTGGCCGGGAAACCTGCTTGTTCTGGTAATTAGTGTTCGTCTATCACAGGTGCGATACATTGAGGCAGAGGCGTTCAAAGAGCTGTAGTTATGGCTAAGTAGTGATATAGGTCTGTAGCTCTTGGGATTTGGATGGATCTTTCCCATGCTTAAGGAGTGCCATAAAGTGCTTTCCTCCTTCCTCCAGATCTTTTGGAACCTGTTGAAATAAGGCAGCAATTGTAGAAGCTCAAGAAGCATTCTTTGCTACTGGGGCAGATTTTTTGTTGCTCCGTAGAGATGTGTCAAGTCCTACTACTCTGCTTTTCCTGGTTGAAGTTTAGCAATACCGTTTTCCAATTTCGTCCCATGTTGAAGGGGCGAGTAAAACCAGGGTCACCACTATACCTCTTATGGTCTACTTTTTTGACTTCTTGGTTTTCAAATGCTGCACTTGCCAATTTACAAGCAAGCAGTTGGTGGGCCACTTGGTTGGGTGGTACCATTTGGCTGCTGTGGAGGTTTCGGTTGGATCCCCTCGGAGCTTTCGGATGGTAGACCAAAGCATTTCCTTGCTGTTTAGGGTCATATATCGGTGGATTTAATTAAGGTGCCAGTTTTTTGATATTTCCCTGGGAGATCCTCTCCGAGACTTCCTCACCTTTAGCAGTTGTTTCAGTCGAAAAGGATCACTTTTTCAAACATGTGATATACTCGATATTCTGTAGCACACCCCATGGAAAGGCCCTGGTAATAATATCCGTCCCTACAGCCTCTGGGTGTGAATCTCCGTGCAGCCTTGTTCACTAGTTTGGGCAAATTTGTCATAAGTTTTATGGGGTTTTGGAGCAATCCTATTTCACGTTTCTTGGATTCCAGGTCATCGTTTAATCCTTGCCAGTCTGGCTTTCTTGTAGTTAAAGCGGTGCTTAAAAGGCCTTGTTGGTCTACTCATCGTTGACTTGGTTACCGATTGGTCGATGTTGAATTTGTGGAACAGGATCCAGACAATCTTGCTACAAAGGTTTATAGATAGTTTTTGCTAGCAAAGCTAGATCAGGGTTTATAACCTCTCTTCCAGCGGGCACTATGAAATGATGTCCGGCAGCTTAGAGTCCGTAAGGAACGTATATGGCAGCTTATAACGTATTGCTGGGCAACCGTTGCGATGCGAATAGCAACGCCGTTGCGACATTCGGCACGCGTGTGCGACGTGGCCATCAAAATCATGAATTTCGGTGACGAATATTTCAAAAATAGACCCCAACGCGTTTGGCTATATACTTGCAACGCGTTGCAAACCTTCACACGCGTTTTGCGAGCTTCACAATGCTTTGCAAGCTTCACAACGCGTTTTAACAAGCCATAAGGGTTCATAACGTATTGCCGCAACGCGTTGTGAGAAAGTCACAACGCGATTGCGATATTTCGGCAACGCGTTCAGACATTCGGCAACGCGTTTCGACTTTCGGCAACGCGTTTGCGGTGTCGGCCAATCCAAAATCATGAATTTCTGTGACGTATTTTCAAAATAATAAATCTCACAACGCGTTGCGGCGAACCTTCGCAACGCGTTGCAAACCTTCACCAACGCGTTGGCGGCACTACGTTATAACCCTTATTGCATTCACAACGCGTTTGTGAAGTTTACAACTTGCGGTGAATCTCGCAACGCGTTGTGATGCTTTGCAACGCGTTGTGAAGGCCATTAAGGGTGCCATAACGTATTGCCGCAACGCGTTGTGGGATCTATTTTTGAAATATGTCACAGAAATGTATGAATTTTGATTGGCCGACACCGCAACGCGTTGCGAAATGTCCGCAACGCCGTTGCCAAAATGTCGCAACGCGTTTGCTACTTTCGTCTCACAAACCGCTTTGGCGGCAGACGTTATGACCCTTATGGTTGTTAACCTTCGCAACGCGTTGTGAAGGTTGCACGCGTTGTGAAGGTCGCACGGCGTTTGTGAAGGCTTGCAAAACGGCGTGTTATTTCCCAACGCGTTGCTAGATACTTTCACGCGTTGTGGGGTCTAATTTTTGACATCGTCACAGACATTCGTCATTCTAATTGGCCGACGCCGCAACGCGTTTGCTATTATTTCTTGCAACGCGTTGCCGAAATGTCGCAACGCGTGTCTGAATATGTCGGCAACGCGTTGCGGCAATACGTTATGAAGCTTTATGCTTGCCATGGGGACGTAGATTGTTGACTGTCTATCCATTCTCGACAGCTTTGTCCCGTCTTTGTTAGTTTTCATTGTAGCCCCATTGGGTCCTATGGGCCGGTTTGAAAAGTCGCCAATGAAGATGAGGTTTGGTGGAATCCCAGGGTTGAAGCTGAGAGTTCTTGAAGTCTACTGATGGGGTTTGTAGACAGGTGTAACTATGACATAACTAAGCTCAATGGTGAGGACTTCGATGTTGTTATCAATCAGCCATTGAGGTTGCTTCTACTTAATTCGGTACCTGTTCTCACAAATATAACACTTCCGTATTGTCGATGTGGGTCTCTCGGTGGCAAGGACCATTCCCCCCCCTGGGGGGGGTATGGTTGGTCGGGGCGGTGGTAATTGATTCCTCTGTGGGTTTCCTTCAGACATAGACATCGCAATCGAGATTGTTACACAAATCAGCAAATGAACTGGTATTTTTTGCAACTGGAAAAACCCTCCACATTCAATGACCTATAGTCAAGGCAGACCTTAGAAAAGGCCTACGCCGAGGTTCTAGTCATGATATGGGTATACTTAAGAATTCTGTGTTAATGGAAAACAGTGGTTGGAGTTGCAGAGATTAGTTCGGTGCTGCTGATCGCTTCGCAGTTTTTAACTTTGCTTCGCTACGCAGCTTAAGAGGGGAGACCACAAGACTGTTTCTCTACTTCTCCCCCTCTGTGAAGTTAATATTAAGCTGTTTATGGGACTGGTGTTCAATATGATTTTTAACAACTTTGAGACAAGACTCAATAGGCATACTCAAAACTTTTATAATAAAGAAGTGAAGAAAACCACCCAGTTCCTCCCATACTAGAGAACAATGCACCTGACGACTTGAAACATTTCTTCTGGATTCAATGCCTCTAATCTAACCATACCTAATCTGGTGAAAACCACTAATCCCAGGCAACGCCGGATGGAGGACGATATACATGTAAAATTTTTTCTGTTGTTTAGACGGTCGTCAAGACCGGAATCCTGCGGCTGGTATTCTTTGCCCGTGATTATTGAAGAGAAGGTTGTGATGTTTTATCGATGTTTTTAATGAAGAAAAGACATAGTTTTTGTTAAGTCTTAAAATGTTCAGAATCTCTTAAATACAGTAAATTTACTTTCTACTTTCTGCGATGCACTTTATTTTAACGGTAGAAATCTGGCAGCGGGATTCCGTATTCTACCGTTATACACGTTATTTTTCTAACAGTGCAAGAAAAGAAAACAATTACAATATACAGTATTAATGCTTGAAGCAATAAGAGAAGATCGTCCCGAACCTCTATTTTAAGCTAATTCTGCGCAATTCGCCCGACCTCCCTTTTCGCAGTCGGTACACCACTTGCATTATTATGATGGTTTGTATCTCCTTACACATTTGTGTGCATCCAAGGATCTTTACCACACATAGGCGTTTTAAGTCGGAGCACATATATACAATGTGTAGCCTCTTAAAGCCTTTCATGGGTCCTTTTTATGACAAAAAATGCTGTAGGACTAAACCGACACAAAATGTCTGATGGGGAGTACAAATGAACATTGATACTGAAAATTATATACTTGTAAATGATACATGTCATTCCTAAAAAAGCAATTTTTGCGGGAAAACTACGACTTTACGGAAATACTCATTAGATTTGGAATAAACTGCATAAATATTTATCAACTTTTTGCATATAATTTGTTTCAGCTGAAATCAATTCTTACACGCCCTCCATTGTATATAAATTGTTTGGCGGTTCGTGGCTTAGAACACAAAACCTTTCAATCCTACTTGAACTTCGTACTCTATGGCATTTATCGATGTTATATGTCATTGTAAAGACTGGTTTATACTTGATGTCGCAGATCAAAAGTACACTGTAAAAAACTGCCAATTCCGTGCAACAATACCTGGGTTCAAATGTTTTCCTGCTAGAAATGGTACAGTTTAGGCGTGAGATTGTGGTAATCGCGTTGCTTGCAATCGAGTCGAACGAAACAAAAACATTGAAAAAACTTTCGATTAAGTCCTGCGTGAAAATAATAATTTTGAGGTCCAAAATCCAATCGCCGCCGCTATTTTAGTAATTGGCTATCAATTAATGTTTACATAATCATGCTCGTATCTTGCTATAAATCGCACTAACAACATCTGTCTACCACTAAACGTAGCCCCTGTTCTTGTTATAGTTGGGTGACTTGCAACAGTGTGCAATGGCTCACACTTTCTTGATAGTGTTAGGCACAATGAGTTGTACTCGGTACGAACAATCTGGCTGGCTGATTCCATTCCTCCAGATATTGATACTACAGATCACAGTGGACGCATGCTCTTATACTACGCATTGAACACGGGCATCTTGGTATCGAATAAGCTGACTGGGAGAGGGATGCACGTGGTTATCTCACTCTTAAAAATGGGAGATAAAAAGCGAATGAGAGAGAGAGAGAATAAGAGATGATCACCAGTAGAGAGAGGAGAGAGTGCGTAGAAATAGTATTCTATGTGGAACTTTAATCAAATTTTGAAAAGATCCGAAGTGTATTTTGTGGATTCACAATTAATTGTGTCCGTGTGACTGAGTGTCCTACCATTCATCTGTGTATTGTGTTCCATGAGTGCTGTATTGCACTCATGTGTTTCAGCACTGTACCTGGTGGCCTCATCTACAAGTTCACGGTTTTTCCGTAGCATGTTGCCAGTGGCGTGATTTAGAGGGGGGCGCCCCCCGGCGCTCGCCCCTCTATTTTTTTGCAGAGCATAGGGCGCCGGGTGCCGCATTGAGCTCCAGGCGCACTGTAGATATATAATAATGACTTTTTAACGTTCACAGGGGCGCCTTGTATCCTCTAAGAATGATGGTAAGCAGGGCGCCGGGCGCTGTGTAGATGTAGCTTTGTTGGCACCAGCGAACGCACCGGCGAGCGCAGCGATCCTGAAAATTGGCGCCCCCTCTATTGAGAATCCTGGACCGCACCTGTTTGCATGACACTAGGACACTCTCTCATAGGAGACACTCAATTTCTTACAAACGGGCGTCTATTACGCCATTGCCGATGGCACAGACATCTGCGGCTGAAATGTTTAAAATTTTACGTAACGCACAGTTCTCTGCAAAAGTATGACTTGCTAGTATTGAAACATTGTACTCCTTCTACATTGTTATTTTTACCTTCACACTTCAGTGTTTTTGTAATTTTGTTTCTGTTATACAATGTGAACCCAAAAACTCCATGCTTCTCATCTTTCTTTACCCGGGATCACACACAGTTTAGCTTGCTTTGCCTTGCTTTGTGTTTGTTTATTTATTGTCTTGTTTTTGTTTGTAACCCTTTGTTTGTTTGTGACACCTTGCAATCTTTATAGCTTATTGGACAGATATGGTGAAGTTACTTTTGGAGAATAACATCAATGGCGATTCCTTAATGCATGCTATACAAGTGGAATCACGGAACTGTGGAATAAATCCAACATTTTGCTAGAGACCAGACTCGGTGGTGGGTATACTGAATAGACTTTGTGGCGAAACGCGTTTTTTTATTGCCCCCACCTCAGACAACACGACAACAAATCTATAATTTCAACTGTGTGCTAGGCATTTAACCATACGAAAATAATGTACTCCACATAATTCTGTTTTATTTCCCGGGGGCACTTGTATTCCAAGGTGGATATCATAATCGTTTACAAAAATGCGTAATAGGAGTCGTGTTTCGAAATCAGGCGATGTTCACGCATCTATACAACGTCTTGAGACCTGGCATAATTAGTTAAAGAAGTTCATTAGAAGTACTGACCAACAGCCTTTAAGTTTTAATTCTTCTTTCTATAGCGTCCAGATTTCTAATCGGTTACCAAAAGCTACCAACATATTTACCAATAACGAACTCCAAAAGGTTGCCAAAAAGCTCGGTAGTTAAAAACTTCGAAGGAACCAAACTAGATTCAATAGAAATAGATCTACCCTACTGCAGATTCTTGCACTACAAATACTATAGTAGATACAACCCATCGTAACACCGGAGGAAAAGTTTTGGACAGCGTCGATTAGTTGGGAGAGGAGGCAGAATATTTGGTCCGATTCACCTGTTTCATGAACGAACTAAGATAATCTGGCCTTTCAAGTTTACACAGAGAATACCAAGACTTTTTGTGTTCCTCCGAATCCTCCGTATCAAAAGCACGGGCGCGCAAAAGTAACATTCAACTCACCTGTTACATTGAAAACCATTGAAAGCAAATAGATTAGTCAGAATGTATTGCGTTTAATGATTTCATTAAGCACAGAATTGATTTTCTCCGCTATCAGACTACATGCTTCAATAGATTTAGCTTGGAATTTTAATTTCCATCCACTGCTCATCCCCTCATTCAATGGCTATACCTTCGGAAATGTACTGGAGGTGACACGATGGGTTGAATCTACTATAATAGTCACGGAAGAAATGAGCTCCAAGAGAAACGCATGCATACTCTTATGTAGACTTCTCAAAGGCCTTTGATAGTATGAACTGAAGGCCAATGACACACTTTCTTCTTAGGATATTCTTAAAGAGGTACTAAGAGCCACTGCTCTAATGTATGACAACCCAACAAGTCTTGTGCAGAGCATTGATGGTCCAACTGAGGAATTCATTACCACTGCAGGATTTTTTTCAAGGTATTACGTATTGCGTCAGTCAGTAGACATCATGAGTGATAAAGGTCTCACAATTGGCAGAAGACTGGGCGTCAAAGTCAAAAGCACTTGACCGATGTAGATTATGGTGATGATGTTCCATTTGACTGCAGAACTGAAATCATCTGCCCAAGATCTACACACTGTATTTGAAGAGTCAGCCGCTAATGTGGGACTAATACTGAATGCAAAGAAGACAGAATGCATGATTCTCAATGAAGAAGTAGATCATGATCGTAAAGTATCTTACTACATATCAAATAAAATGGACCATAAATAATGAGCTGAAAAGTCCAGTAATAAATCAGGCTATTCATGCGAGTTCGAAACATCTGGAAGAAATATCCAACCTACCAAACGTCTGATCTGTAGAGATTTTCCCCGTATCTGTACATTTGTGGCACAAAGGAGAGCACAGCTCGCTTCCTCTGTGTAGACTTCCATGCCCAAGTAGAGTGACAGACTACTGACCTACCCTGATATGCTATGGAGAGACACCGGTTTCACTTTGAAAGATGCTTAATTTATGAATCCATGAAATTACGTCTGTTGCACTATACGTATGCATTATCATATACGTATATAGAGCACAAACTGTGCTATTAGCATTGGTATTCATAGTGGCCTATCATTAGAACTTGTTCAACATTTGTGTACATTTCTTTTTCAGGATGGAAGTTGTACTATCGGCGATATGTTTTCGAAAGGGGAAGATTTTACGCCTAATTTAACGCCGTTGATGTACGCAGCTCGTCTGAATCAGTATGACGTCATCAAGGTACAGTAGCAACTTATTATAGTCAGAGTCAAACTCGATTTTTTTTTTACTGGAGTATATTTTCTTAAATACAAAACTATATTTGTTTGATTAGATAATACATTGTTATCTAGTCTGATGAGAACGAATGAAGTAAACCTAAAAACGTCTGCCGCTCCATTTCTCACACAACCCCCATATTGTAATGCGTAGAGACGGCTATCTAGTACGCATAAGGTCGCCGGTCGAAATGTCCCCTGGTAATTTACCTGTTAAAATCCCCTTCCGTAGCTCAAAATGCAAAAGGACGGGTATATCGAGAGTTTACATTTTAGATAGGGTACTTCAGGTTTTAGAGTGGCGTCCTGCAAAGAGCAGAACCAACTCTTAACGCTGATTTATTTAAAAACATTTCGAAATCTATAGGACACGGCCCACGGGGGGTCTGATATTTATCAAGTTTACTTGGCCAGAAATTGTTCTTCCCAGAACAACACAAGAATGCGAAGAATACAGAGAATGTCGCCTATTGAAGGTATAGATTGTTTACTTCGTTTGAAACACGTGCCGTCATTTGGTACGGCGAGCACTCCCATATGTGAGTACGCGTCATATGTAAGTTGAATGACTCCTTTGACCGTCTTAATTACCCCAATACTCCCTTTTTTATCTGACGATCCCATGACCCCTTTTTGCAGCATAATACACTATCTCATAAATCCGTACCAATGACCCCATTTTGTGGTCAACTTTCGCTTTTCAACATAAATTTTGCATAATTTTTTGTTTAGCATGACAGGACGGGAGCAGTGCCATTGAAACACATGTATTTCACTTAGTACAAATTTAAGTGCGGATGGGAGAGCGCTTGGCCGGCTACCGGCCCAGATGAAACAGAAATCATTGTGATGTTCCCTGATGGCGGCGTAATACTAATAGGTTTGCGCTTTGAATCCTTAGAAAAAGGCGGTGCACAAATGTCAGTTAATTATTATATTTATTATATTTGCCTTCCCAGTACCCAATGATCCCACTTTCAAAACCAAAATTCGGTTACTAGTAGGCCTACTGAATGAAAACCTTGTCACACTCACATACCCAATGGTTAACCTCCTTTTTGAAAGAAGTCCGTTACTTACCGATAACCACCTACTTTTAGATACCGGTGTGAAAGAAGAATAGTCGGCGGGAGCACAGTCCGGGGCTAAATAGACGATAACGGAATAAAAGCGTGAAATTAATGTTGCGTAAAAGAGGCAAACTGAATCGATTGCCTATGGTTCATCATGTTCCCGGACTATGAGTACGCCGGACATAATTACTTCTACACCGGTTGCTCAGATGGCTTGTTTACGTTTGCAATAGGGATAGGTGCTGGATTACGGAGCAAATGCCCTCGCAAAAGGGAGTCCGAACGTGTGAAGTGGAGATCAAGAAAGAGCTATTGCCACTCATCAATGGTACCAGGCAATGTGTAGTAGTTCTTTTTCTTCTCTCAGCTGAAAGACCCATCCAAACTGCCTTTTGCCATGGCTCACGATATAAACACCTGCGAAATAAACTACCGGTGATGCGGGATGATTATAATCTACTGCGTGGCCAGTTGGAAGACGCTTCGATCAAAGATTTCTTGATTTTGTGAGAAATGGAGACGAAGTAAAGGACAAGGTGTCAGTGGAGAAGAGAATGGAGATGAATATTCCCGAAGCTGTTAAGAAGAGCTGCGAGGATAGATTCAGAAGGTAAAACATACAGTTGTGTAACGGGTACGAAGACTTCTAACATGTGTCATGTAGCAAAGGTTATGTACTATATATTAGTGGGTGAGCCAGGCATTTATTTATACCAGGGCGACCTCATACTATGACATGAACGAAAATGTATGATGGCCTTGCTGTAGGGGTAGCTAGCGAGCTAGGGGCTCGCAAGAGATTATACAGGGTCAAACAATTTAAGTGGTCCAATGTGTTGAATTGCATACCAACTTGTTCGTATGATCAACAAGGTAAAAATGTATAGTCTGGCTAATCTCCGACTTACCCCTAAAAGCCGAAAACCGTTATTAGAGGTCAAAGGTTAAATTAGCTTTCACAGGGTCAAATACTAAAAAATGCTTTAATTTCAGTGGGAATGGTCTCATATTGTTTGAAATGTTCTCACAATTAAAATAAGGAATAGTTCTCGACCATCTGGCCAATGATGTGAAATTAACAAGTTAATACGCACCTCATAGTACTACCCTATACCTCGTAGGGATATAGGGGTTGTTGGGTGAAACTGGTAAAATATACAATTGTACTTTGCCAAAACTATGACGTTTTTACTTGTGATTACATTACACATATATGAGCCCATTTACAATGAAATTGAAACATTTTTCAATATTTGGACCCTTGAGCTAAATTAACCTGACCTATAATAATGATTTTCAGCTTATACTCCTCGGGGTAAGTCAGAGATAGTACAAACTAACATTTTATTACTCCTGTGTGATCATAGAACAATTTTGGTATGCAATTCAACAACATGGACACTTTTCAATTTTGACCCCTGTATAAATCTTTTGCGAAGCACCGTTGCTCACTAAGCTCGCCCCTAAAGAATGGCCATAATACAGAGGTGTACGTCATAGTGTTAGGAACCCCTGTGATCAGTACCTCTTTGCCCCCCAGGTGATACCAATAAGGCTACTTTTGATGGCCTGGCTCCTCCAATGATTGGTTCAGTAGTTTTGGAGACTTCGCCCAAGATTAAAAGGGTGAAAGACCTGGGATAGGCTAACACATCGCGTTTAATTTTAGTTATCTATGTTTTGAACTTAAGATCGGACAACGCTACAAATGTTTGCAAAATTCAATATAAAATAAAAGAGAATTGTCGTTGACATTATTACTTAGGATGTATTGTTCGAGTAGAAAAAACGTGCACACGCCTATTTTGGGACATTTTTTAGGATTGACGCCACAAACCATGACATTTACCATTTTGGCATCAATCGTAACTGTCTATGTTTAATGTGATAGTTATAACTTGCATTTGTTGATTTTTTTAATTTGGACAGTTGTCTTCATTTTGATACTTTTGATCTGCAGTCTTCAAGTCTTATATATTCTTGTGAAGGAAATATGAAAGTATTAGCATTATCTAAGCATTCTTGGTGAAATCCAAAGATACAGCAAAAATATTTTAGCATGTGTAGAAGATGTCATTTTATGCTCAGAATGATAACAAATGCTTAAAACTCACAGAATTACGCCTTGATACTCAAATAAAGGAATGTCATTGTTTATGTATTCTTTAGAATTGTTAACTTTTTAGATATTCTCCCATTGTTAACGGATTCCAACCACAAAAATTTGAGGGGGATACGTTGGAATGGGAATGGTTAGCACGTAGATTTGGATTAACCGGCACTGGCACATTTTCACAAAATATGAAATTTCTTCAATGTGCTCTCAAAGTAGTCTAGGCCATTGGAAGAACAGAAGATATATTTTCACATTAAAACTAACACACCCAAAAAACAGATAGGGACATTGATATGAGGATAAAAGATATCGAGGTAAATGTAGGCCAACTTTAGGTTTCCATAACTTTAATCAACAAATGTGTATATTACAGGAATATTTTGACCTCGTACTCACTGATATTAAACCACAAAGTTACAGACTGGTCAAACCGTGTGCATAGCGTGGCAAAAATGCATACAGCACAAATTACAAAATCGTTCGTTTACCCTATGGAAGCTGATTTGAGTCTAATCATTTCGGGGGTGAGGGCTTGTATATAAAAAGCTTACACCATGCAAAAATATAGAGATATTTGAAAATCTGAGGGCGCACTATTTTCAAAGGTTTGCCAGTATGTATCATTTAACAATATGGCAAATTGCCACAATTTCCCAAATTTTGAGATTTTTGCACAGTTCCAATAGCAATTGGTTAGTAAATTATCTCCTCTTTGTCACAACACGAAATGGATTTTGCAATTAGAATTAATTGAGATCGGGGATCTTCGATTCTAATCCAACGCCCTATGGAAACGTCCCTCAATATGAAAGAAGCACCATGCACGTGTCTGCGCTAATTTACGGAGAGCTCATTCAGAGCGGTTCCGTAGGCTCAATCAAGTCAATAAAAAAAAAGTCATTTCTGCGAATGGTGTATTCATAATGGTGGGGATAGACGTTTGGGCTCTTTCAGCGCCGCCGTTGAATACTTGGGGGAATAAAAAAATCGGGGAACCCCCGATTATAATACAAAACCCCTTTTTAGAATACTACTGGTCAATATCAGGTATGTTAAAGACAGACTCAGATATTTCCAGAGTATATTTTTTTGTTGTCGATGAAGTAATAACAGATAAATTAATCATTTGAATTCTCTCCTCCCCTGAGATGAAACAAATTTTTCGTTCTGATACAATAAATTTTATGTGATAGTTGAAGCAGTTCTATAGGATTACGTGTAAATTAGACTTCCAGATCAGAATTTTATTATATGCTATATGAAGGACATCGATTGGAGCTTAGCATTTCAACAAATTCATTGATATGTGGATAAGCATCGTGTATATGCAAAAAACATGATTTGCTTAGAAAAATGGGCGAATCCTCGAGAAAATTTCTGAGTCAGCCTACATTACCAACACACATGTGCAAAAAAATAGTAAATTAGAGTTTAAATGTGATTGTCACGATTTATTGATTGAGGTCTCTACTTGAGAGGCTGGCACTCTGTTTTACACTTATTTTGATGGTGCAAGCGAAAATGCATATAAGAGCGCCCTATTCACTAAAAGACGCAACAACAAGAGATTTTAAATAACAGGTGTCCATAAAGAATGTGCAAATTCTGATTTTTGCACTGGTGTAAAGCTTTCTCTATAAAAAAATATCACCATCTGAAAGGATTAAGCTCAGAACTGTTTCTTTCGTATAAAAATTGTGAAATTTGTAATTTCCTATAGGAGCTAATAGGAAATTTAGCCTATGATTTCTGTTGAACTATAAGCATATGCAAATCACCTTTTCAGTGGCGTACCGAGGCAGTCGATCCAGAGGGGGAAATTTCCAAGTCGTCCCGTCCCGGCGATTTGCTCTAATTAAGTCTGAATTTGACGAAATGCCCGCGTAGCGCGCGAAAATCGCCGAATTTACTCTAATTTTGCGCAAATTTAGACTGAAATTGGTTGAGAAATTCCTCGAAAAAGAGGGATGAAAATGCATATTTTGGTCCATATCGTCCCGCTTTTTCGATCCAGAGGGGGCAACTTGCCCCCTGCCCCCCCCCGGTCGGTACGCCACTGCACCTTTTATATTCATTTTAAGTTATTTCTGTAGCCAAAGAAAAGGTAGGGAATCTATTGAGTGTCTAATCTATATGATATCACTACACATCACAGAAATGTGGACTAGATTTGAAGGCTGAAATTTCAGGACGACAGTGAGAAAAATAAGGCCTTTCATCTGATCTCAAAAAAACCATTAAAACAGGGGTCCCAAAAGCGGCGTAGCAGGTGGGGGCAAAAGGGGGGCAGAGTGCACCCTCTGAAAACTTTTCCTTGAGGCGAAATCGGGAAATAAAAACACTGTATTTAGGATGTTAAATCAGCCCCTTTCGGATTCTTTTGCCCTGCGACCGGGAAATTCTTGCTTGTGACCGGGACATTATTGCAATTTGCTACCGGGAAATTGCCCCCTCAGAACCACCGGGCTGGCTACGCGCCTGGTCCCAAAGACGATCTTTTAGGAGGAAAATCATTGCCCCAGGATGCTTTCATATTGATTTGAACCAACAGCATTGCCTAAGAACAGAAGTAATTACTTTTGAACACATTGTTTTAGAGCAATAACAACTAGAAGTAAGATAATGCACTCAAACGTTTTTTTAGGGAGGCTGGACGAGGAGAAACAAAATTTGATTTGAGGGTGCCAAGTTGTTCTGTGAATTTCAATTACAGTTTTGCTGCCCACGGCAACTGCCAGGAAAGATACTGCTCGGCCGATGGTATGAAGGTTATCTCAAACTGGCGGATGATGAGCAACACAAATTCTATTGGGCTAAGCTGGCTGACCCTCATCTTACCCTTACCCTCGCCTGTCTTGCTTACTCTGTAAACCGTGGAGAAAAATGCAGTTTCTCAACACACCGTAAGTTCCATTTTAACACCACTAGAAGAAATTAACCATATTTTGCTGCAGTTACATTCAATATTTTTGGTGGCAGCTCAGATTTCACCAACTTTAAAAATTGAAAGTTTATTTGTTAATAGAACCAGGACATTTCTCCGACATTTTCTGCTCACAAAATCAACCGTCTGCGGAACAAGTTGTTCCCACATGGTACGTATCCCTTGACCGGTTACCGTCATATTACAAAAAAATACCCAACAATTCTCAGAAAAAACCTTCGCGTCTGGAGAGGTTCGCCGTTTCTTTCCAACATTTCCATTATGGACTTGGTAACAAAACAGGCCACAAAACCATTCCTCACGCGGCGCAATTACTTTGAATAAGAAAAACATGGGGGGGGGGGGGGAATATAGGAATTTTCCATAGCGTGGGTTAAATCTAAATTTGCCCTTTCTCTAATACTAGTATTCATTGGCATGCTGTTGCCCCAAATATTTTTGCAGAAGGGATTCAGATACTCGATCTTTATCTTCAGAAAAGTAAAAAGGATCGCAAATTATTACGGAATTTTCTGTCCCCTGAACCCCATCCAAAAGATCGAATTTCATTTGAAACGTAATTTACTCGTCTCTTACACCAGTATGAACGCCAGCAGTTTTAGCCGTTATTTTGCGGTGTTTTGCCGAAGTCTGAGTGGGTTGCTTGGTGGAATTTCGAAGTCGAAATTTAGTTTCGTCATTGAACACAATACGTAACAACATATTGTCATTCAGTACAATTCTTAATGGGTTTGGCTTGCTGATAATTTTTGCTATCTTTTATACAGACAGGTCAGGTTTCTCTTACACCATTTCATCGTTCTGTGCTTTCTGTTACTATTGGCATAAACGGTGACAACAGCGTCAACGGGAGACGCAGGCGTGAGCGAAGTCAACACAGGGAAGCTTTAGTTTGTTTTGCGGGCACTCGACTGACAGTCCACAGTGCTCATCTCATCACGTTTGGTACTAGGTAAGGGAATTGACGAAAAGATATAACTAATTTCTCAAAAAAGTGCTATAACATACTAGTATGTCCGCCTTCCACCACTTGCGCCCCTGGTAATCATGGTGCGATTGCCTCAGGAAATCGACAAAATCATGTCATCTTTCATTTAGTTTTGTAAGCGATAATGCAGTTGCCTTTTCCATTTTCTATAATAATGGGTAATTCACGTGTAAAAAAAATGGGCTGCTGTACACAAACAAAAGTGCGACCCCAGACCCCATGGATATGCAAGTGATTTCCTAATGTAGTTGATATTCCAATATCTTTCCATTGATGTTTTATCATATTTTCAGGCAGTCAAGCGCTACGGATATGCATAGGACAATATATGAATCCAGTCTGGGTGGCAGTGAAAGTATCTAGTTCGCAATGCAACCCTAAATATACGAGCAATCAGAAGCATTCTTTAATTGGAAGGAAGTTTTCGTTATGGACCGTTCTCGGTCGACAACGTGCACAGCCCCTCCCTTGCCTTTTCAGACCGTCCATGAAAAAAAACGGGTGGTTTTAAACCTACCGGCAGTTTATGTCTTACATTAGCCATCTAATTCATCTGTAGTCTTGAGGCCCTGGCTACCTCACTGAGAAAGGCAGAGCCGAGTTTGTAACAACTTTCTTTTTATAGACAACGAAGTCGACACCATTCTAAAGTAGTATGCGTGGCCTCCCCTAAACCTGTACTCACGATCGAGCTATTTACTGGATAATGCTGGTATAGCTTTTGAGGATGCGCAAGGACCCCCCCCCCCAAAAAAAAAAAAAAAAGCGACGAAGAAGAGGCTGTGCACAACTAGTCGAAAGTACAATGTTCATAATTACACAATTTGTTATCTCTCTGATTTGAACAGGATGTTATCATAAAAGATACGAGACATGCTCAGTTGCTAATAAGCGACTAGCAAAATTAGATCATTAATTTAAAGAATGGATGAAACTTGATAATTGTATATAGATCCAAGTGTTAATAACCATGAAATATTTGCAATTATGCAATTGTATTTATCGCACCTGGATTAAATTATTGAGAACTCAAGTCAATTCAAACATATCAATTTTGACAGGTGACCTTCAGAGAAATATGTGAATAACAAATTGTTTTTTAAAATTTTGAGTAATAAAACAATGACTTCGATAAATAAGACTCAAACGGACCCGTTCATATAAAGCATAATTATGACTAATTGAACACACACATAGATTACACTGCAAATATGTTTCTTCTGTTTGTGCACATGTTTAGGTATGATTGGCGCGAGATGACGGCATTGCTTTAACATTGGCACCAGAAGCCTACTAGGAGTAGACCGATTCACCGTGGTGCTAGCTGCAATGTGGCTGATTGGTGGCGATGCCGTTGGATCTAATGCCAAAGGTTGACTTACTACAAGTATATATATTTATAACACCAGATATCAGTGGGACTGCATGTTTACATATTCGCACTTATTCGTTATTAAATAAATGACTAACATATTCCATAAGGTTATTAGATCTCATTATGTTTATTTATATAACATTAGGAAAATGAAGATGACTATATAGTTCAAGATTCAAGGTTCAAGATTCCTTTACTTCAGCATAACATATCGTACGTGATAAAAATGTAAATACAGTATCTTATATAATAATACATTTAAATAAAGTATTCAAATTTTTATAAACTGTACTAAGATGAGCGGGTGCGTGTGCGAAAAATGATATGCTAGGACCAGTAACGGACAACCCGATAGGGCTTATAAGTTAGTACTGGCCCTGTAAATCATTAAAGTAAAAATATACTCAATATTACAATAATATTACAATAATTACACAAGTAAGGGATGAAATTGTGACCCATATCGGCGGCACATACATTTTAAAAAACAAACATAAATCTTAACCTACATAACACTTAAACGGATACAGGAGACGGGATTGTACAAGAAAGACAGAGACTGTCAAACATAACTTGCTGAGGTAATTAATACTATAGCAAATGAGGAAGCAGTGGTTGAAGAAGTATAGGTGAGAAAAAAAGTAAGGAGTGAAGATAGAAATGAGTGAAGAATAAAGTGAGGGAGAGAAATAGGACTTGGGGAGTATTTTAATAAGAAGTGTACTGGTTGATGAATGTTTTTTTTCAGTTTGAGCTTTGAAAGTTTTGTTTGTATTGTCGTAGGGATTCTGGGAGCTCATTTCCAAGTTTGCGCCCGTGATAGCTGAATAGGTGCTTTTCAGAGGTAGATTTTTTTGGGAGGGAAGATGAAGTTTGTCGCTTGTCTGTGTTACGGTAATTTGTCTGTTTGAGGTAAAGTAATTCCTGAGTTCGGAGGTAAATGTTGTTGTGATGTCAAACATTGAAGACGCTTGGTTTTGAAGTTTGGTTAAGAAGGGTGCTCTAATTTAAGTGTTTTCAGTGAGTGAAATAAGGGCAAAGTTGTGAGTTCTAGGGAGTGTGTGTGATAGTGCAATGCCCATGTTCTGTGGTGATGTTTAATTGATGAGCCCTTGAATGAAAAATAATTTTGGAGGCCCAAATGATGTTACAGTACCTAAGGTATAGGAGAACTAGTGTTGTAAAGTGATTTTAGGGTGTCTCTGAAAGGTGGTGTTTAACTCCTGTATATTGTAACCAATGGCGTGAGAACGCTTTGGTATTGACAGAGTTATTTGTTCGTTCCATGTTAGTTTTTTCGTCGATTGGTAATGCCAAGAAATTTTGGTTGAGTGTACCTGGAGATTGTCCTGGTTATCTATTGTTAATGTGTGATTGTGATTAGTGTTGTGTGGAGAGAATAGCATGTAGTTAGTTTTGAAAGCAATTGAAGAAGTTTGTTAGCCCCAAACCATTCAGAGATTTTTTTGCGAGTTCATGATTCATGTTGTTAAAAAAAAGTGCATTATTGGTAGAGTTTGAGAGAAAAAGGTTGTGCACATCTGCATAATATTAGTTTTAGTGTGTTAGAGATGTTGTGATGTCATTCATGTAATTGTAAATGATGAAAAGTAGGGGTCCAAGATTGAGCCGTGTGGAACGCCAACTGGGATAGGTTTGATTGATGATGCGATGGATGTACAGAACTGATTGTGAGCGTTAGTTAGGTAACTCCTGCACCACTCCAAGGCTACTCAACGGACACCCCTTAATGGTAAAGCTTGTGAAGAAATGTTGTGATCACTGGTGTCGAAAGCCCTGGAGAGATCCAGGAATACCCCCCATGTGGGGAGTTTATTTTTTTGGCAAGGTTGAGGGTTAGTTGTTTAGTTTTCAAGGGTGCCATGTAATTAGCGTTGGCCTAAAACCGTATTGTTCATCGACAAGGATGTTGTGCTTATTGAAGAATGTAACCGACGTGTGTACATTATTTTTTCAAGCAGTGTTGAAAAAGATGGCAGAAAAGAAATGGGCCCTGTCAGTTGCAATGTTATGTGCGTCTTTTGTTTTTGTTTTTGTAATTGGAATGACTTTGGTTTGGCTGATTTGAGGGATCTGGGAATTTCCGGTGAGACGTTATTGGTTAAATATGTGCATCAGAGGCGATAAGAGTTAATCATATATTTTTATCATCCCATGATCTATCTTGTCCGTACCCCCCCCGCACTTTTACCAGGTTTCCCCAGGTGCGAAGTTTGTGCATTTCTTCTAACTTACTGTATTCAGAAAATGAATTGATGTGTTTTTTTGAAGTGTTTAGTAAATGAGTAATGGAAGGTGGAATATTTATGATCCCAGTTTTGTTTTTGCCCAGGTTAGTAAAGTGATCGTTGAAGGCGTTAGCTATGTCAAGCGGGTCAGTTAACTGCTTATTATTATGAAGTGGAAACAAGTCAGGGATTTTAGTGGAAACCTCCTGCCTAACTGTTGTTGAGGAGGTTCTCAGGTTTTTGGTAAAGATCATTTTTGAGTTTCTGAATTTGTTCTGTTTTGTGTTTTTTCTTGCCATAATATTGGAGTTAATTGTTTGTGTAATTGTTGTATTGTTGTTTGGTTGCGTGTGTTTTTCTTCAGGTATTTTTGTAAGGCCGGCTTGTGTTGATTGACTTGGAAATTGCGTTTCATCCAAGGCTGCTTATGGTTACGATTTTTTAAGGTCTTCTGTGTATGGGAATGATTCGTTATACATTTGTTTGGTTATAAGTTGTAATGAAGTTGCTGTAACGCATTGTTAGGGTCATTTTCGTTAGTATATGTTCCCATATTCATTGTTTGAGTCTACGGTTCAAGGTAACGAATGTTTGGTGATCCTCTGTAGCCACGTCGAGTGATTGTTGTTTTTGGGCATGCTTATGCTTGAAGATTCCATGTGGAATATTGGGAAGTGATCAGTAGTGTCATTGACAAATATCCCTGGTGTGGTATCTGTGTCAGTGGAGTTGGTGATAATGTTCTCTATGAGCGTGGCGTGTTATGCTTAATTCTTGTAGGTCTGTTTAATGTTTGGGGGATATTTAGTTTTGCAGTGATGTGTTGTAATACTCATTAATGTGTGGATTAGTGGAATAATTGAGAAGATTGATATTACAGTCACCGACAATATAGATCGGTCCGTTGGTTTAGTTAGGTTCAGCGAGAAGCGGCTCGAAGCTGCGTGAAATTTGGATTGTGTTTCATATGCAATCTGACATAACCCGACAGTTACGTGTTTTTGGTTCTATTGTTGGTGTTAATGGTGAGATCGATGAAAGTGAGTCAAATTCCTGGTCAGGTGTTGTGTCAATGATTTTATATAAGAGGTGCTTTTTTATGTAAAGACAACCTCCCCTTCCTCTGCCATGTGAGCGGGTGGTCTGGAATGTACTGTAGCCGTTAAGGTTTGGGTGGTTCTTGGTGTCCAGAAGCCATGTTTCCGAAATGCTGAGACAGAACAGAGTGGTTGAGGTGATCGGTAGTTAGTGATTTCTTCATATGATTTTTGTGATACTACGACAATTGAAATGGAATATGGAACATGACCATTGCGTGATGGTTTTATTAGTGTGTTGAAGCTGTCGTCAGTTTGATAGCGGGAGTCCGAACCAGAATTGTTTTTGTGTGTAATGAAGGATGGGTGATCACATGTTTGAGATGAATATGGGGTCTGTACGTATTGTTGTGCAAAGGAAGTAAGTTTGGATGATTTCAATTTAGTGTTGGTGTAAAAATTCAATTATGATGCCGCGAAATTCTTTCTCTTCGTCGTGAAGCTGGTGGTTAAATGTCAGTTCGTATATTGCGGGCACGGCATCCTGAAATGGATAAATCAAGGAAATAAAAGCGAGGAGGTTTGGGAGAGAGAGAGATAGAACGAGAGAGAGAGGTGCTAGAAGAAGGGAGAAGAGAGAGAGAGAGAGTTTAGAATGTGAGTGGGAACTTGATAGCTAGGTTGGATGAGGTAGATTGAAAGGGGAAAATTAAAGAAGTAATTGAGAAACCCTAGGTCAGATAAAAGTCAGACAATCTATGGACAGATGTGTTGACAAGTCAGACCAGACGAAAGCAACGAGGACAAGCACATAGTAAAAACGAACAAAGGGCTAATACAATACAAATAGCTGAGGATTATTTATACAAAACTTAACTACAGCAGTTTACAAAATTGAGTTCTTACATAGCAGGGTAACAGAATTAACAAAATACAATTAAATATTATTTATACCTAAACTATATACAGTATTACTTAAATTTAGGTTCTTACATGTTAGGAGCTTTTACAATTTGGGTTTGGTAGAAAAAAAAATAAACAGGTTTTGGTCACAAAAGACCTGCAGAAATATGACACGGGGTGCATGTCATTAACAATGTAGTAATTGCACGACAGCAATGATGTTCTTCATAAGACATCAAAGTAGAACAACGGGACGGAGATGACAGCATAATACAAACACTGGTCTGCACATTTTAGAAAAAAAGGGGTAGCTAACGAGCGCGGAAACAAAGTAAGGAGGTAGCATTGAGACCGGGTCTAGTTTGTGTGTAATATATGTTGAATTTAGCACCAGTTTGTACAATGGAACATTTATGTGTTTATATTAGAAAAAGAGTTAACGGGTAGACATGATAAGGAAGAAAGGAAAAAATATATCATATCAAACAGTGAAAATTCAAGCAGCAAAAAATAATACTGATTTCACCCAGTTTTGTCCATTGGGTACATTTGATAGTTAGAAAAGCTGAAAGGGGTAGACAATGAGCAAGTAAGGTAGGAAATGTACTATCATCAAAGTGAGAATATTACCAAGCAATATAAATATAACATGCATTCCACTGTTGTACATTAGGAACATTTTAATGGTTATAGTTAGAAAGGAATTAAGGTTGTAGACAATGAGCCAGGAAAGGAGGAAAAAAGAACTATAAACAAATAACAAAAAAAAAAAAAATAAATATCCAAAATAAAAAACGCTTCTAAAAAAAAATAAACAAAAAAATAAACACTCCCCTCCCCGCCCTCCCCTCTAATCTCTCGCCACCACCCTCCCCCCTCCTCTACCCCTCCTCCCTCCCTCTCCCCCGCCCCCTCACCCCTCCCCCCCTCCTCCGTCTCCCCCCCTCCCCCCTCTACCTCCCCCCCCCCTCTCCCTCTCCCCCCTCCACGGAGACTCCTCACCTGCTTCCCCCCCCTCAAATATAATCAAAAGAGGAAGTATCAACCAGCAAAAATAATATATATAACATGAATTTGACACTAATTGTACATGGGTACATTTGATAGTTTAGATCTCCATATCATTTTGTGAGTTTTAAGTTATAGACTCTTTCTGGGGAAATTTGACACTTGAAAATGCGCCAGAATTTTAAACTGTTCCTGACTATTATATTAATAATAGATTTATTATTGCACCAATCCCCCCTTACGACTGCACCAATCCCGCAAATAAAATTCTTCAAAAATCGCAACTAGAAAAAGACTCTTTATAACAAAATGCTATAACTTTAGTTTTTTATCAATCATTTTTCCGACAATATTGCTTTAGTGATCAGTTTGATTTTCTTGACAAATGTACAGGTTGAGGAGGAAATAGCGCCTACGAGCGAGCCTACTCTACTGCAGACAGGTAATTAATGGTCATTAGTTATCTCGTTAATTAATAATCAATGATTCGGAAATCCATTCAAGTCTGACAAACTATTACAGTAATGGAATTTTTCGACTTTCGTCTAAGTAATACACAGGACCTACATTTTTGCAGAACGATCCTCTAGATTCTATCCGCATATCTGCAAAGCCTTCCGAGTACCAGCTAATTGCAAGTAGGAAATTTCAATCGGCTATGTCTTCACGTTTATGACAGTATTCCACATTGGGCTCGGTCCTGTGAATACATTGGCCACTTCAGGTAAGTATAATAAACAATGTCATTTGAAACACGTACTGAACATGGTGGTGATGAAGCTGAAAGTATGGTAATCATATATTCAGAGTACCTTTAACAAATAAGGGCAGCGCGGAAAAATGGTAATGAGCAAAATACCGAACATCACCGGTTCTTGAGGAATCTTCAATTCTAGATCATTTGAAGGTCGGTGAAATTGATGGCGTTGTTTGCTTACATCCCTAATGAAAATGGCTGGAAAATGAGTGGCTTCTCCAAGTAATGCTAAAAATTTAATCCGGGACCAAGAAGTGCGAGCGCTAGAACTTGATAGGGACCATGGCTTGCTTTTTTTCAGATAGCGAATGAACTTTAGCTCACTGTCCCTTCAAGTAGCTTAGACCCTCGGTTTTTAATTATTAGAGAAGTTATTGGTGTCGGGGAAAATCGTGAAAGAAAAGTTGTATCATCTAAGTACCCAACAAAAGATGTTGAAGGGCATGCGAAGTGTTTTTCACCCCAATTCTGTTCAATTTCTGCGATTTTTCGGCAATTCAATTGGCAAGGGATGGGAACAGGCCGAATATTCGTAATGAGAATAAATTTTTTTCAGGAATGTTCCATTAATAAGATAGGCGTTGTAAAACGTTTGGTGTAATCCTTGGTGTAGACTGAATGAAAGAATCAAATTAAGCCCCATGTACGAATTAGCCCCGGTACGGCGCTAAACACCATTTCGATCTATACATATCAATATTGACTATTTCGTGAAGAAAAGTACCGTAAAGAATAACCCACAACGTGACAAGTTAGACGAAATTATCGATATATGAAACAATGCGTGGAATTGTAAAGCGGTCTATTTATTCCCAGAATTTTATTCCTGGGCACTAATATGTCGCCTTCAAACTTTCAAAGCAAACAAATACATACATTCTTTGTATATTCCTTACGAGAAGATTGTTACACAATATGTGCCAAAGTCACTGTACCGACCCAAGGTGCCTGGGTCCACGATTATGGGTATCGCTACATCGAGTTAGTCGCCTCATACCCTAGTATTGTGGATAATACCAAAGACACCTCACACGTCATTGTTAATGGTTACAAGGACCGTTGGACAGATCATTTTTTTTTTTTTCGCACTTTGAGGGGGAGGAAAAGGTCCAAATTCTATAGAATCTGAGGTAAAAGTTCATTCATTGTTTGACATTTAAAATCCTGTGGGTAATTTCGTGAATACAAACTTTACTTCACGATTTTCCCACACCTCACCTTCTCTAATATAATTAAAAACCGAGGGTATAATTCTAATGAATGGAGAGTAGTAGAGAAAGATGTCGCCTGGCTATGCATTCGTCTTTTAACTTCCTTTTTTCTTGATACGGACAAATATAGTACAGGATCAAAACCTCTCTATACCACCGTATTATCCTTATGGACAACAATTCTCGCAATACGGTATACAACGCCAACGATTGCCCTCAGAGGAGGCGATGTTTCCTAATGCATCATGGGATAAAGTCGACATCCAGAGCGCGAGTAATACAAATATTACGGAGGAAACGTCAGTGATCAGTGTGGAAAATAATGCGGTTATTAAAATGGCTTAATTCAGTCTGGTGGGATATTCTCAAATGCACGACCATCCGCGTGTAACAAAGAGAGGCGTTTTAGTTAATGTCTACTTAATTTTGGTTAGATATTTCTAATGGTAGCATATATAAATATGAATCCGTTTGGTTTTCAGATATCTATTGGTAAAATGATTGTGGACATTGTGAAATCTTTTCGATCTAGTTCTTCGTGTGGTTTTCCTTTGCCATGGATTTAACCAAGCTCATCAAGCATTGAAGTCTAGATGGCAAAAAAACATGGTTTTGAGACGTAAAGTTGTCATATTTTAATCAGATGTAGATATTTGACCTTAATAAATAACCGTGTAGTTTGGACGTTCGCTTTGAAAATTTCAGATTAAGCTGATTGCGTTATGTGTATGACCATTAATCTCAAAGTCATCAATGCCAATCCAGCAATTCGTGCCGTTCTCGAATCAGAACTTTTACTTTAACATCCTGATTAGTGTGTGCGGACAGTATGTTACTTACATTAGCTTACGCAATTAATTTTTTGCAGACATTACATTAACCTTTACCTAGATCCGTGCTATGCAATGTCCTGGCATCCACCCAGGATTTTATCAGTAAAGATTGGTCTGTGGTTACATGCAGCCCCAAACGATTTTGTGGGCAGACCAGATTATAACAGGGTACAGTTATTAAAAACAGCCTACAGGCGAGAACTTTGATATAGAAATCAAGGGCATTTCGGCCAGATTGCCTATGCCTCCGCTGGATTTAGCAATGGGTTTCAGCTTCAACTGCGATTTATAATAAAACCAATGAAACCACTGAAGCCAATCGGGCTACTCTAGGCCCAGGTTCCCAGGATATAGGGGTTTTTTTTTAACATTACATAACATTTGTTCTTTGTCACAGGCTACCAGCATCCTTCGCAACGTTGTTCTGGTCTCTGTCTCCCTTTGATGTTGACAAATTTGAAATTGGACTCCTCACAGCCTTTCGTTGAATGAAATAATCGGGACGACATTGTATGCCGTCTATATGCTTCTGTGTCCTCTAATCCTGATGACAGCCTTAGTGCCTGATGAGCAATACCTATACCAGAGTGGAGGTATGGCCGTTTTTAACTGAAGTTCATGCGTTCACTGGAGCTAAAGCCTAAATCAAAGAAGAGTGAGTATGGAAGTAATCCTGTGTGTAATTTTGGTTCAATTGATGGGTAGGATTTTAAGATATGACTGGTGAAAAATTATAAGTTTCTTTTAGTGTTCAGTTTATTATTATTCTAGACCGTCATGTTCTTTTTTGGGTTTTTACGTCTAAACCAAGTAATTTAGCAGTATCTAGTAGTCATTGAGAACGCGTATCTCCAGGCAATCTTTACATTTATACTAGAAACTCTGAACTAATTGCAACAGAATTCATTCAGGACAACACAGGTCGCTCATTAAAAAATGTAAAATAGAGGGTGAAAATTATAGTCCGGGGTAAGTAATATTTTGAAATAGGTTATGTCTGAAATACATCAATGTAGTTATCTTGTTATAAAGGATTAAAACGTATATCTGTCTAGGTATGAAGGTTAGTTACACGATGTTATCAAGGTCATCCCGGGGTGGGTAAACATATAATCCAAGCTGGTGGTACAAAAAATAGTGAACACTTGTTTGGCTTGACGATCTTTATACGTTGACAGTATTAATAAACATTTACCCCATTTTACTTTATTTCATACATATGTCATTGCTTGACAATCAGGAAAAAGGAACTTAACTACATTTTATGTTTAAAAGTTTCACTTACTTATAAATTGTGTTCACTTTTGCCCCCCCCAAGGAAAATGCTGTGAGACAATGAGAAAGTAGCCCCGGACCCAGATCATGGGCGAAAATATGGACAGAAAGTACACTCACGTTACCACCCCACTCAATGTCATTCACACTGTCAAACAAATCTTACAACTCTGTAAAAACTTTAAACGAAATGTTGCTTGGTAAGAAGGGGTCACGGGATTACATCCAACATTACCGAGATGAACTTTCGTCCAAAGGTAAATTTATTTAGCGAAGGTATTTTATAGGTTGAGTAGCAAGGTATCAACGATAAAATGGAACCAAGTCCGTAGAAAACAACTGATTTTACCAATTACGAAGAAAGGAACTTGACCTTAGACTATGGTATCCACGGAGTGGCTATGGTTGCAACGATTGTCAGACCAGTTGTCAACTTCTTCTCTTACAATTTTTAAGAACCAAGGACGGTTCGGAAGAACGAGGTTGCTGTTGACGAATTCACACCCTGCTTATTAAAGTTTATGAAAGGCAAGGCCTCGCAACGGTTACCACGTTTATTACCTTTGTGGATTCAAGAAAGCTTCGACTTGTGGACCTGTGAAAGATGTTCTCCATCATACATCATTATGACATTCCAGAAGCCACCGTTGGAACCACCCGTTTCCTTTAAAACGTAGTTTACGTTAATGGACAGTTTTTTAACAGGGCAGACATTTTTCAGGAACAGATTGACAGAGCGCTAATGCGGACTTCATCCAGACAAACTAGACCAACTAAGAAGAACCTCTGCGAAAGCCTGCAAGCATTTGTCGGGCTTATAGACTACAGCCAGGGAAAACAGATGTTATGTCAACCCCAAACCCCCATGCTTGAATGAAGATTTCAGTCTTGAATCAAACAACTTGTACACTCTAAATTGCAGGGTTACGCCTTAGAATTGTTTTTTCTTGAGTTAGGGCCAATCAATGTTAGGATTTTAAAATAAATTTATATTGCATTAACATTAGATCATATTTAGATTTGAATTCAAATGTTTTGATTGAATCTAAGGCAAAATAGGATTTATTTTTTTCATCTATTTTGATTGGTCCCTAACTTACAATCCTAAAGATTAGCTTAAATATTGACATTAGAGGTGAATTGATTTGAAATATCAAAACCAACAACAGGACTATCAAGGAACAATTAGGTGGATGGCATGTACTCGCATCAAACCGGATGGAATGACTGAACATTCTACTCATATACTAACCTGCGTGAGTATTCACTTTGAAGGACAAAAAGTAATACGCATTGCATGTTGTAACAGTATGTCAAAAGTTACAACCATTAAACGATAATCTTAATGAATTTTACCACATTAATTTCTATGTGAGGTACCCTATTATTTATCTTTCACAAAACATTTAAATTTTTGAATGGAAATCGAGTTTAAAGACATTCAATGGGACAGTATTTTTGTGAAGGTATCCATTTCAGCCCCCCCAACAACTTGCCCCACCGACTGTTACACCATTACTACGTAGGTGTGATGGCTTCAAATGATTAACAGTTTTGATTCTTGGCGGGGATTTCAACCCAAGCAGGACGGTGTTGACATTAATTGTAGATTACTTAAAATAATCTGCACTGTATGGCGCCATACATGTGTTTGGAGTTTTTACTAACTGAAGAATGCTGCTGCAAAATTGTTTGATTCAAGTGCAAAAAAATTGATTTCATAAATATTTTTATTATCCCGGTGCCATTTTCAAGGTATTACTTAGCGATTTGTAAACTCACCCATTCCACTCCCACCACTCGCCCACTGGTTACGCTACTGGTCTTACCTGAACGTTATTCCAAATGTGAAATATTTTAGGATATGCTGCAAACCCCAAAGCTGACCGTAAAACCAAGAATACTCTTTAGGTTACACCAGCGTGTATCCTTGTTCGGTCTTTCACATCGGGTACTTTTACTTCCGCAGCTGTAAATTTTGAACGCGTGAGTATATTTTAAAGCCGTAATTTTTCTATGAGAGCTATAATAAAACAGTGAATGTACTACAGGAGGAAAAACATTGAATAGCACAGAGGGTTTTCCATGAAAAATCGCTCAATTTGGTTGTCCTTTTTTGACTCGGCATGAATGTTATTGTAACATGTCTAGAAAAAAAACACAATTTGAAATGACATGTATTAGCTAGGGATCGAAGAAGTAACAGAATCATTCCATGTGGACAATAAAAAATAGTCGAAATATGTATGTAGGGTTAAAAGAGTAACAATGAAATCTGCACCATTTTCTTTTTAAATCACTCAATTCTATCAATATTGCTGCTATATTGCAACAAATGAAGTGTCAAATTTCGTTGGAGTAAATGACTATTCACTCAAAGTTGATCAACTTCTTTTCTATTTCTAAAAATTAAATGCACGATCTCACAAAAAATGGATACTTTTTGTGATGTTTACTACCAACAACAAACAAAGCTTATTCTTTGATGTTCTTTCTTTATCCAGAGACCAAGAAGTATCAGTAATGTGTCAACTGTAAACAGGTACAAGGTTTGTAATCAATGCATCTAATTTGGTCATTTTAATATGATGTAATTTCTATATAGTATAATAACTGATAATTGTTATATTGCTTTCGGATGTTTTACCCTTTCAAGACCGCTAAGTATAAAATAAGTTGTGTCAGTTGCTGTGGTCATTTTGGAAACCATCTCAGTAACAGCTGCCCTAAGGATATACTTTTTGGACTAATTTGTAACAAAACTCCCTCTAAGAGGCGACTTCAAAACTCATCAACCGGTTGCTTGCCGGTTTCGCCCGTTTTTTTCAGTTGGAACCGGTGTGGCAGGATATATAGTCCTCCGGACTCACAGTCCACCTACAACGGTAGAGAATAAGGCACTTTATTCAATTGACTCTTCACACAACAATAGTTTCATGCTTTATTCCGTTGTTGTCTATGGAGTCCAGACTATGGCTCCGGGCGGACCATATCTCCTTTTACACCGGCTTCTGTTGAAATGAAACCGCCCGTCAACTGGCAATTGAGTTTTGAAGCGGAAAGAGTTCCACATGGACCCTCCCCTTTAAAAATCAACAGGAAACAAATTATTTTATTTATGGCCTAGCATTAACAAATACCTTAACCCGAAGGTCAAAAATAAAAAAAAATTGTTACATGTAGAAGAACTTCGAAGGGAGGGTACATATGGAACTCTTGCGCCTTTGCAGCTGTCCCAAAGATTTGACGCAGGATGATTACAATCAACGAAGTCTGCAACGATTTAATACTGGCTGAGCTAAAAGTGCAAAGTTACGAGTGATACAAAAATGGTTTATGAAAAAACTGTGATTTTTTTCCAATTATGTGGTTGATTTTTAATTGATCCTTGCATTTCTTTTCTAAACATGTGAAATTTCAATTTTATATTAGGGGTGGGCAAATGACCACTTTATTCAAAACGAGTAAATTTTATGGCCATTTTGGCTGCTAAAATTAATCTGATAAGCATTTTGATGTTAATGAATTGTTGATATGCTTCCATGGATTTGGTTGTGGATCAAGTTATTGTAATGAACATCTTCTCCTTTAGCTGTTGTGCTAAGCACGTACGATCTTTACCTTTTTGGAAAGTTTATATTTTTTAAACAATGAAAATAGTACTATTGACAAGATGTAACCAGCATGTCATAGAAACGTAAATCCATAATAAATGGCATCAGGACATTTTTCCAGGCTTCAGTTGAAAAACAGAAATTTACAATTCTCATGTTATATTTCAGGACATCGTACGGAAACTCGTAGACCGATACATACTTGAACTAAGAACAACCTTAATGAAAGAAAGGCATAATGATTGGGTGAAAACGGAAATTTTGCACATACAGAAAATGCAGAATACAATCCGGTAAGTCTTACTTCCTCTTACTCTGATGAAAAACTGTAATTGTCGAGTAATTTAATATATTTTAATATTAGTAATTTGGTTATGACGTATTCTTTCATGGAGACGACAAAGATACTATGAATAATTAATCATTAATGGTGCGTGTGCGCACCAGAATTAGTTACGCAAAGTGCATGTTGGGAAATTTTGCAGACTACAACTGGATCTAACTAAAGTTTGTAGGCATTGAAATATGTCAATTCTGTATTATATTAAAATGGTGTTAAACTAACAAACTATGTGCATCATTCAATATAAAGCTATAGTATATGGTACAATATACATTTAATTGCTATTTGTGATGCATTCTGTGTAATTCCTGTAACGGATACAAAGATTGCATAAATTATACAGTTGGCACCAAAACTATCTCGGCATGTTTTCCATCAGTATTGTGCCAAAGTCCGAATTTTTGAAAGTTTTCGAAAATACATTTTGTTGCCCAGAGGTTTCTCTTTCATTTAACACCTTGGCTTGTAAAAAACCTGCAAATATGACTGAGATAGAACTACCGAAAGACGCAAAACCCTAACAAAAGGTGTACTTTTTGGAATTTCAAATGGTCACTGACTGGGTGGTACAACAAAAGAATCCGTGTATGATTTTACACCAACAGGGTTTCCCGCCTGAATGAACATGTGAACGTTCTTGCAATACTAGAGACCTTTAGTTTTCCGAAACGTGGAACATAAACGTTCACGTAAACGTCATGTGGACCCATTTTGGACCAATCACAACGATGAGAATCGGGCCGCGAAACTAAGGGTCTTAATGTCGTGTCTGCGTGGACGCAGTACACCGCAAAGCCCATTGAAAACTCCATAAGTGCAACTTTTGGTTGGTTTTTTTGCAAGTGATAAACTAAGTTCATCAAATATTTTTAAAAAGCTTTTTACAGGTAAGTTATAAACCGAAAGGGAAGACCATGGCAACAAACTGTATCTATTGGAAAACTTTTTGTAGTTGTAAGCTTCAAAACGAATAGTGTAAGTTGTCATATAGCCAAATGTGTTGAAATCGAATCTCTTTGCTTTGATTCAGAAAATCTGAAGGTAAACCAAAACCAGCACATCGCATTTGAGTGGTTACATAAAATTCAAGAAAGACGTGAAGCTTTTGATAAAGACATTGAACATCGGAAATAACAATAGCCAGGGTCAACATGAGTCACTAACAATGGAAGAAGAGTGCTTCTTGCTAGCTATATGAATGTGTGTGAAAAACAACAATGTCTCGAACTAAATAGTTTTTACGTTGTCTTTGAAACCTTGGACTGTCACAAGTGTAGGCTACAAATGGCGACATGATGGGGTCATGCGGAAAATGTTGTCCTCAGCATTCAAACTTGAAAATTAATGAGGAATTGTTTCATAAAATGCTTCTATTGTGTCTAGCTTTTCTCTTGATTTTGTTGCCCTGATGGACGTCCGTCCATAAATAAAATGGTACCACAAAATATAAAAACATGACTATCATAATTACATAGGATTCAAAATTAAGCTGGGACAAGATGTTAAGCAGAGGAAAAAGCCCGGGGGTTCGTTAATGAGGAAAAAAAAGGGGGACGGGGATGTGCGGCCGAGAAGAGTGTCTTTTTAAGCAATTTGGTAAATGATCGGTCCAGTTTTTCTTGTTCAATGGTATAGGAAAGGGTTGTATTCGGTTGCAAGCATATTTTTCAGTGGTCAATCGGGTATGAAGAATGTATGCAAACCAAAAAATGAGAAAAAAGTGCTGTCAAAATGGCTCAAAAACATTTTAACAGTTCTCTCTCAGCTTCTGGCGCTTCGCCCTAGTTATTGCGTGCCTAACCTAGTATACTAGTCGAGCTATTTACTGTATCATTGTTGAGTGTAGCTTATAAGTGTATCAGACTGTACACCAGGAAAAAACACACGAGCAAAAATGCGACGGGGAGGCTTGCAGAACTAGCTTCGCCCCAGCCTCCAACAGGCATTTTTTGCCCCACAATCTTTAGGTCACCCATTACGTGTCGTCTTGGACACAGCGCCGGCCATTGTTGAATCACGGTCAGAAAGTATTTGAGCCACCGTGAACGTGGCAAAATCTTCATCGCTAGGGAGTTATCTACAGCATTCATATCGGCATGAGGTGGGAAACTCCACGTACAACAGTCAGGCCCCTGACAGTGACTCAGCCAAATTGGTGACAGCCACAGAGCGCTGCCAATGGACGATAGCGGCAAACTCATTTTGATACGCTATCTGGTATGCCATCTGTGCATGCCACGTGTCGACAGGCCATAGCTGGGTGCTGTGTGCCCATTGCATTATGGGGCCGCTGTTATGTCCCTTAAACCTGTCGAAGCAATTTTAATATTCCAACCGCGGAAGCTCAAACGGAGTGTGATGAATGAACGTGAAAATCTGATTACGGAATCGGCAGACAGTCAATTCCCATTGATTGTTCCCTGACACACAGTGTCAGTAGCGTTGATTCGGATTTTTTTTACATGCGGCACTGGAGATTGCGCCAAAATACTGGCCTATCGTAACGATTACGCCACCCAAAATATCCTAACTAAATTTCTAGTTCAGGGTGACTAGTTTATAATATAGGTTTATTTTTGTGAAAAGACGAAAAAACGTGAAAATATGGATAAATACAAGCTAGCTCAACAGTAAGCGCTCGACTCCAAGTGTATGCTCATCCATGCGTAAGGGCGTGCGTTCGAACCATGTGAGATTCGCTATCTTGTAATTTCCATGGACAAGAAATTAACACGTGCGTTGTCCCGATTTACCCATGCGAGTTGGGAAGCTGGTCCCGGCTGCGATGGTTATCTCGATGTATGTTTGCTGATAAGGAAAAGCGCTGATCGATCTGCCTGCACCTGAAATGATGCTAAATGGTTTATGGTATGCATGGGGGGCACAGTGGATCAGTGGTCATTTGTGAAAGCGCTTAGAGGCCAATAGGCATAAGCGCTATATAAATCTCTGCTATTATTATTATTATTTTTTTATTACCTTATCAGCTGGCTCAATTCTCTATTTCTGCTGTCAAGTCATGCCACACGCCAGGCACTCAAAAACTAGTGAGCTAAGGGGTCTTTTTTGTGAAGGAACCCGTTTCTAAATCAGATCGAACCACTGTTTATGCGATATCCAAGGTACCGCGAAAACCCGGTTTTTTCATCCTGTTCAAGCAATCGCAAGCATTTAACACAGCGTTTGGCTGCTGGGGATCCCAGACGGGAGCGCAGGTCTAAGAATAGCCGGCCTATTAGCGATGCGGATACGAATCGGCGGCGCCGTGTCCCAGCAGTTTTTACAGATGCTATGGGCGCCTAAATGGGTGGCATTTTTGATATTTTCGGGGTAGTGGTTCAAACACCCGGCCGCACATCCCTACCCAAACCAAAAGTCATCCCCATGAGTGACGTAAATCAATTTGTGCTTCACTAAAACCATGTTATTCGGAAAATGTTCGTTTTTCATGCAGCTGAAAAAGATATACAAATCATTACACCTCATGAATAGTCATGAACATAATCATGCTATTTAATTGGCTGATTCCGATTACAAGTGCTATTTCTCTAGGGAAAGAGTTCGAACTATTTCCTTACAACCTCGTTCCCAGAGTCACGGTGAGGTGTAATAGAACAAATACTACATGGTTTATATCGCAGAAATAGGACACACTATTTTCCCTTGGTACTGGCTAGGGACCTATCACACCTCACTCAAGTTCGGGGTGATAGCTTCTATGAGATTTTGGCCCGAAATTATGCTCCAGGACCATATGGCCTAGGTCCATATGGTCCTGGAGCATAGGGTCCTGGAACATAAATAATCTGGAAAAATATTCCAAGTCAAATATGGTCCAGGACCAAAAAATATGGTCCAGGAGCATATTTGAATATACTCCTGGAGCATATTTGAATACACAAATGGTCCAGGAGCATATTACAAATATGCTCCCGGAGCAGTGGAGAAATATTCTAATTCAAATACTGCATCAGGACCATATTTGCTATGTGGTTCTGGAGCATGTGTATTAAAATTTGAATATTTCTCCAGATTACTTATGCATAATTTCGGGCCAAAATTTCATAGAAGCGGGGTGCTTGGCAGTACCTCGGGAAAAGGTGTGCCCTATTTCTCCTCTATTGTCTTCACCATTATTTTGGCCAGATGATTCTTCGCCGTCCTCAGGCTCTTAGGACAATTTGATGATAATTTCTGGAATGCCGATATGATAGATGTGGGGTTTTTCCAGTATTTATTTTCAATATCCAATTCGTGTCAACATTGTCTGATTTAATAGTTTTTGAATGACAATTATGTTGAATGTCTTGATATGCTTTCATTGCAATATAATGGTGTAATTTGAGCCTATATGAATTCCTCCGGATTAGATAGCGAAGGTGACACTGTGACGCAGTATTTCATGACCTTTTTTTGGGGGGGGGCAATTTCTTTGATCTTACACTTGTTTTGAAACCTGGCTAATATTACTTAGTAAGATTATAGAGTTCTGTTCTCTACTCTCTCATCTTACCAATGTATTTTATCGCTGAATAGTAGGTTGAAAATGAGGTTGCGATTTTTATATCATATGAACCGTTGGCCATAAGTATTGTATACGTGCCTAATCTTATACGTGCACATTCGATCTACTCTATAAAAATTCGCAACACAGTGGCCTATGGCGCACCTTGATAGGCTACAAACATTTTGCTCATAACATCAAAAGCTATCAAAACGCACCATCAGAATTACTAAAATATTGGTAATAACTTTTTTTTCAACGATATCTTGTGAATCATAAGCAAAATTAACAGTGATGGGATCACGAAATGTTATTTGATTGGAAGCAATAAAACGCCGTCAAAACTTCCGATTTGTGCTGGTATTTTCTATTCTGATTGGGATAAATAATGATCCCTGATGCAGGTTCAAATGCCCTTATTTGCCTCGCTTTCCTTGCGAGAAGCATGATGGAGAATACAATTTGAACCTTTGACCTATAGATGAATAGCTATAAATCACGTCTCAAAAGCTTAAAGGTGGGTGACCCGATCGACAACCTCGTCCCCCTCACTTTACTCCATCAAAATGGAGATTTTGGTATCAGAAGGAAGTTCATATTTTTCTCATTACCCCGGTGAAATTTTAGGCAAATACAAAAACGTCTCACCAGTGTGGTACACTACATTTATTAGGCCTAACACACTATGGGCCAATTTAGTACACATTTTTACTTCTACTATCCAAACTACTGGGCCGAATTTAACTCAAAATGTGTAATCAGATGGTTTTGGTGATATGCTTCCATGTGAAGGATAAAACATTCTATGAAAATGTGGATCATGATCGGGTCACCCACCTTTAAGACGAGAGTGCCTGGGTTCGAGTCCCGGTCGAGATATCAAATTTTCATTTCTCGGTCATCGCAAAGGAAATATTAGTTATTGCTCACCCAATCTGGTGTTGCTGCTAGTCTAAATTGTGCATTTTTTTTTTTATAAAAGAATGACATTTGGCATGGATCTTTTATACCTCAAAGTCTATTTTATGATTGGGAGCCATTGGGATTTTGTTTTAAGCAAATGATAAACTTCCAGTCGCAGCGAGCGATTTCTGCGCGCGAGCATGCGTAACACTTGATCTTGGGTCAAAATCCGGTATTGCCCACGCCAATCGCTCGCTGCGATATTGGAAGTATAACACTGGGGTATATCGGCATGAAAAAAAATTGACATAATGAAAAGGACCCTTACTGAAATCACTTCCACGAGTTTGAAAACAATTTGGATGTTTACATTCTGCATGTTCTGTAAAAACAGTAAAACAGGAATAGTTCCAGGGGGAGGTGGCAGTTTGTGGCAATTTCTGGAACAGAAAAGCAAGGTGTTCACATCCCTGGCAGAATTACAGTGCATGTTTTGCGACACAATTCAAAGCATTCAGAACGTGATTCAGGCATTGTACTTTAGGGCCATTCTCCGATAAAGTGTTCAAGTTCCAAAATGACAAAATATCAACATTAAGGAATTCCCGAAAATCATTGAAAATCGTAAACTTTAATATTCTCAGAACACAGAACAATGCATGGGTGATCTTAAAAAATATATCCGATTTTAGTATATTGCCTAACGTTAACACTTAACGTTTCTGGGTAACGTATCTGGCCGGCCTTTTTCTTAGTCGTGCTGTTCTTGATGAAAGTACGTGCTTCACCGACTTAGTCTCTATACCTTATCAGGTATTACCTTCATACTAAAGCATGGTGTAGTATTCGACTTTATGTATCACGCCGTTTTGCAAGAGCGTAGCAGGAGGTAGGTAACGTATCTGGTGCGGTATGAACGTAACATGAGGGATTTCTTTCATTAATACTAGGGCTGGAAATTGTTACTTTGAA
This sequence comes from Ophioderma brevispina, assembly GCA_023653785.1. Taxonomy (NCBI): domain Eukaryota; kingdom Metazoa; phylum Echinodermata; class Ophiuroidea; order Amphilepidida; family Ophiodermatidae; genus Ophioderma; species Ophioderma brevispina. The sequence continues at coordinate 8,297 of JAMKCH010084691.1, read as the reverse complement.
ACCAGATTTTTTATGCAAAGCATGTATAATATAACATTGACATCTTCTCGATTTATCACATATTGGAACATTAGTATTCCGTTATTTTAGCAATTTTGTATCCATTCGAATTATGGTAACGTATCTGGCTGCAATATTGGCGACATGCTCTCAGAAAACTCTTGCGAAACTTCAATAATCCAATATTATCATGTTTTGAACTTAATAATTAGGGCATAATAGAGGCTGATAAAAATGCAATGTAATCTGTGATATGCGCTCTTGTGTAACGAGCAGGGACACATTTTAAAGAACGGATTTGGGCTGGCGACATGGCGATAAGCAAGAATCATGCATCTTTAGCCTTATTGCTTGATACTTTCTCACCCGGTTACAACTTCTAGTCCGGATCATTTTGAAAACATAACTCCTAAGTATAATTTATATTAATAAATATTCATTCTTAACGGGCAAAACAAGCTTTAAACTGTGCATGACTGTGAGTGACACGAAAAACCACAAGTTGAACACTTTAACGGAAAATGGCCCTTTAGGATTGTAGTAAGATATTGATTTGGCAAGTGAAAGATGGATTAGCCGGAACATACAATAGCAATGGTCTGTGAGCTAATGACAACATGCTTTTCAAGTTTGGTAAATGCTGGCAGTAATGTCAGCATCTTTGTTCCAGAAATTACCACAAACTGCCACCTCCCCCTGGAACTCTTCCTGTTTTTACTGTTTTAACACAATCCAAATTGTTTTCAAACTCGTGGAAGTGATTTCAGTAAGGGTCCTTTTCATTATGTCATTTTTAATGCCATTATGTCCCTTTAAAGCTATACTATATCTCTTCTGAATCTTTGTGACCTGGGGAATACAATGACGCAGTTTTTATAAAGATTTAAAAAAAATGTACTTTGACTCCTGTATAATAAATTAAGACCTCTATCAAGGGTTAAAATCCAAATGATATCCAAATGCCTTCAAATCTAAAAATTAACCTTGAGGTATGTAAATTAACCTTGCGTAATTAAAATTGCTTCTCCGCCATCCTTGTCGCAACAGAGGCGGGGCTTGTATTGTTGCTACAGATTAGAGAAATAAGGAGATTGCCGAGACGTGTACGGGAAGAGTGTATTCATAGACGACAACGGAATAAAGCGTGAACTAAGTGTTGCAAGCACGAATCCCGTCGTGAATACTCAACTGAATCGAGCACCTTTTTCTTTAACCGTTGTAGTAGTGGAAATGAGTCGGACGGAACTATAAAAACCGTCTTCGTTAAGAGGCCATTATTGGTCCACCTCAACGTAAACACTCGATTCCAGTTAGGCTCCTTACGCAAACTCAAAGTTTCAAGCTTGATTTCTTGTCGTCTATGGAGCCAGACGATGGCTCCCCGGCGGACCATATGTGCTTTTCACACCGGGTTTGATTCCTGGTCGCGAGATGACGATTTTTTTCATTCTTAGCCCCGTCAAAAGAAAAAAAAATTTTGCTCAGACTTTCATCCCAATTGTGATAAAGAACCCCCTAAACTACTACTAGAGCCTTTTTTTCATACCACTCTTCTACCCCACCAAACCATTTATATAAACCATGTTGCTATTGGGCTTGAAAACTCCAATTTCGTTCTCATTGTGCCCAATCAGCGAGGTAGTCCTCATGGGGTAAAAGTCAGAGGCGTATACCTACCAGTTGAGGGGGACGGGGGAAGTTCAACCACTTTCACCCTGAATAAATTTGGTCCAAAATATAAGTAAATTCGGCAATTTTTTCCGGCTACGCACATTTTTCGGGGTCAAGTTCAGAAGCAAAATAACAGACGACTTCGAATTACTGCCCCCTCTGACGGACACTTGGAAATGGTGACCCCTCTGGATCGAATATGGTGGTATAATCTGTCGGAAAACCTCGAACCAGGATCGATCCAGGATCGATCCAGGAGCGATCCTGCCTCGCTCCCCCTCCAGGGTAACGCTCGTACCCACTCGCTCCAGGTATAAATACAATGGCCCGGTGGGACCACTTGTATTCAAGTGGATATGATGGGTGAACAAGAAAACTCGTAAAAGGGTCTCTCTCGTTTTTCCAACAGGCGATGTACGCGCGTAAATTGAATAGGGTGTCCAAAAACACAAAAATGGTGGAAAAGGTATGTTTTTTTCTACCCCTGAAATTGTGTATGTTACGTGTTTAGTATATTTACTTAAATTCAGCAGAGATCAAGGAGATAAAAATATTGTAGCAAAGGCAGATAATAAAGGGTATCTTAACGGACACAATGTAATGCTATACTTGTTTAGGGTAGCCAAAACTGACAAAAACACTTCTTTAGTTGTTACAAACCGACCAAAAATACTTTGGAATACTTTTTGTAAGTCTGTTCACACGCATCATATCCACCTTTAAATACAAGTGTCCCCCCCCCCGGGGGGGATGCAATGTATGATATAACGGAACAAACTCAATATCACATTGCGCTTTATTCAGTAAAAAACGAAGGAAGAGCGATCCAGGAGCGAGGCAGGATCGAGCTAAGCACGATCACTCCAGGTATCCTGGAACGAGGCTGCCTCGATCCTGCCTCCCTCCTGGATCGCTCCAGGATCGAGGTTTTCCGACAGATATTAAACCCGGGGGGGTACTCGACCCAAAATTTGGTACGGGTGTGCGTCCGCCGGGTAAAAAATCGACCCATGTTTATAGTGACCAAATTGTACAAAAATATGACCCATTTATATAGTTGGTTTCGAAATTACGACCCATTTATATAGTTGGCTTTGCAATTTCGCACCATTTTCATAGTAATCTTAGCAAAATCGGCCCATTTTCATAGTAACTTTTTCCAAAAATCAGAAAATCAGCCATTTTCATTGTGATTTTAGCGAAAATCGGAAAAATGGACCCATTTCATAGTAAAATGCGACCAAAATTGAAAAATGGACCCATTTATATAGTAGCAATGACCTAAAAAAGTGACCCATCTTTATAGTAGCCTGGTGGGAAAAATGACCCATTGTTATAGTAAGGCGTGAAAATGTGACGCATATCGGCGAACATTTTACTCTCCATTGCTAGTAGTTTGTAAAATGGGGTAACTCTCTTACTTGATGAACGATTCATTTATGATATATTTAACAATTAAAGGCACTATCTGTGATTTGCTATCAGAAAATTAAAAAAAATCATCAAAAATCAGATTTTTGCATGTTTGTAACAAGTATAGGTATCCTAACATATCCTGCAAATTATAAGATAAAAATCAACCTATTAGGGACAAAATTGGGTATTTTAGTCATTACTGTCCGTACGGACACTTACTACAACACGTAATTGAATGAAGATTCAAATCTTTGAATACTGCTGTTTTCTGTGTATTTAAGAGTTGGAAAAGATTTGTTATGACAATTCTACAGACTTATTCTTCACTTTGGTTATTCCAGCAAAATGCAAATATTTTGACTCTTTCAGGTGAATCACTGATAGTGTCTTTAAATTTTGAATTTGGCCTATAGGCCAGGAAGTTGAGCATAAAAATACACTATTTTGCTGCATTTCAAAATTACCGCCAAATACCTTCATTTTTTAGCCTTTTTACAGTTTATTACTGTAAATTTCACTGTACTTTTTAGTGCAGTTTCATTAACGATACACTGCATAGAACTAAGAGCAAAACCACAGAGGTTACGATCACCCCCAGATCTCTGAATGTAACTTTAAAGTATCTTCCCTTGTCTAAAGAATATTATTATAACAAATAACATGAGATCAACTTGGAAAACGATAAACACTATACTTGGTCGCACCAAGCAACCAAAAATGCAAACGCAATTTATAAATTCTTCTGGGAAAACTATTACAAATCCGCAGACAATATCAAATGAGTTCAATGATTATTTTGTAAACATCGGACCTAAGTTGGCTGAGAAAATTGATTAAGAAGAAATCCAGATGATTCTAATATTCTAATTATCGCCCAGTTTCGATATTGCCTTCTTTTTCAAAAATACTGGAAAGGCTTGTTTTTGACAGGTGTGTATCATTCATTGATAAGTTTAAGATTCTAAATGATAAACAATCCGGTTTTAGAATTAGGACAATCATTCGACCCAAATGGCAATTAATCGAGTTGATCCAGAAGGTATATATGGCTACTGATAAAAAATCAGCTCACAATCTGGTTGTTTACCTATACTACCAAAGGCCTTTGATACTAGCAACCATGAATCTTCTTAAATTACAATACTGTGGATTTAGAGGCAGAGTATTAGAATGTTTTAAAAACTATTATGTAATCGATTCTCAATATGTTATGGCTATAATTCAGGGTTACATCTGACAATAAGAAGGTAACGTGTGGTGTACCGCAAGGGTCTATCGTAGGTCCTTTATTATTTCTATTATATCCCAAGTATCACTTATTCTAATGGTGTCTTTTTTGCAGATTATACACAATTCTTGTATAACTACTTCTCTTGTTGAACAAGTAAGATCATTAGACTTCAAAAGTGCAAAATTGGTTTAAAGCAAACAACGCTTTCATCAATGCTAGTCAACAAACTAGATGATTATGGGAACACCACAAAACAATCCAAATCAGGGAAAATAGTTTTGAGATATTATTAGATGACAATAGGCTATCAAGAGTAGGTTTCACCCCACTAAATACTGGTCCCCTTCGTTCGAACTCCAAACCAAAATGGACGAGATGAAAACGGTCATTTTCAGATCCTCCATGGAAACATCTCAGACCTGAAAGCTAACATTCTGCTTGAAGATCACATCTCCCCTACCCAAATCAATCATGAAATTAGGTAGTTATTCGAGCTACTGGACACCATGAAGACTAGTCATGCACGTTGGACCCTGGAGTCACAGCACTTTTTTTCAGTCAAGGATGTTCCCTAGTAAGTATAACGGTTAAAATTGGTTTGGTCGGAGCAAAATAACATCCCAAATGACAGACTCTTTTTTGATATTCCTACCGAGATTTTAATATTGCTAGCTAACATGAATTTGCACAGACCCAGATCTCGCATTCTCTCATTTTAAGGTATACTATAACTTAGGCGGGGTCATCCACTCATCTGCAGGGGGTCTGGACCTTACCGTTTCTCATTGTTATTTACGGTGTGAATCCCAGTAAGCAAGACAAGTTCTTGGGTGTTATTTAGATGACATCTCTCTCTGGAGAGTGGAATATCATATTGAGGCTGTATTCAATACGATATCGGAAATGTTGGAAATATCAACAAGTAAAACATTTTAGTCTCCTAGAATATTTCTTAAAATATTACAATGCAATTGTATTACCTAGTTATATCATATGGAATCCTTGCCTGGGGTAATATCCATAAAATTTATATTGACAAATTAGTGAAAAACTGTAGAAAGAGTCTTTAAGAAATATACTAAACAATACTACAGATCGCACTCTGGCCCACACTTTTCAAAACCCTTATCTTTTAAATATTCATGATAGTATAACCTTCACAAACCTGGGAATTTTTATGTACAAGCATTTCTTCAACCAACTTCCAACTATTTTTCGACAAATATTTTATACAGCGACGTAACATTCATAGTCATAGTACTAGATTGTAATGATTATCAGTTATTAAGGAACAGAACAACGTTTGCATCCAAAGTAGTGAGATCTACTGGCCCTTGAACAATTTATCTAATGATATTAAACATGTTAGGGTTGACGCATATCAGTAATGTATCTCATTCATGCACTGAATTATATCAGACCACAACCTTAGGCCTAACCGTTGATTCTATATAGGAGTATTGTATTATATTATATCTTACTTGAATTGTCTGACTGTAAATGTGTGTTTCGTGTTGGATTACCACGCCCTGGCTTTTTTTGGCCTTTTGGTATTCTCCTCATGTCAGACGACCATTTTGTACAAATAAAAATGTATATCATAACTGTGTTTTGTCCTTGATGTGAAAATAAATATTGAACATTGAACAATTAAGCTATTTTCAACGTTGTTTTAATCAGTTCTTCATCTTGATTTTATATATGAAGGAACTTCGATTGAGTTAGTTTTGTCACACAGTAATTAGTTACACCATGCCATAAGTTTGGCAACATGCAGAAAAAGCAATTTATATCACAAATTTATGTTAAAATTGTAAATATGTATCAGGAGTTCTTGAACTACACATACTTAATTATTGTCAAAGTGGGGTTTTTAAACAGATGATGTTTTTCCCAGAATCACTTGGTGGCGACAACGTTTTAAATAATTTGATTTTCTTTATCCTTTAATATGCGGGTTAAAGATGCTGGCTAATGATAACTTTCCGATTGTACTGCCAGAAGGAATACAGGCAGAGGAACGTCAAAATGGCCGCCAATATCGCTAAATGAAACTTTAACGAGTTTGTCAGGGTCTACTCTAAATGTTTATGTCGGAAAATTTTGGTGTGGTTGTATGGACCGGAAATGAGATAATGTCAATAAAGATTGGAGCACTTTTACCACCGTTGGACTCGGAAATTTAATGGCAAAAGAGGCACGTGTATACCCTGAAAACAACGTTTAATGCAATACCGTTGACCTGTGCGGTTTGTCATGTATTGTGACCGCGTAATTTACAACATATTTAACGTAAACCAACGTGAGTTATCATTAGAAATAAATGCATTTCAAGGTGTCTCGGATTTATCGACTAATTCAAATACCACTATCTCCATTGAACTTTATCTCTTTCCGTTCACACACCACCATGATTTTCCTCCCCATAAAAAAATTTTAAGTAACCCTAATGAACCCGTAAATCCATTAAGTGGCTGTTTTGAAGCCCTATCTTTTGTGGCCTGTGTCCGTATTTCTTCTGGGAGTGCATCGACAAAGTTATCGTTGCGGTCTTTTATATCCTCCCATCTTTAGGGAACGTGAATCAAATCAAAGTTTTTTTTCACTTCATTGGATTTGGGGAATACATCTGTTTGAAAACCAAAACTTTTTTGGAATTTAAAATACGTATTGAGTCGTCAAAATCCAGGTACGTTGAAATCAATTGGTGAATATGATTTCGTTTTTCTTCTGGTGTATCATACTTATTGCCAGTTTGTGTAAGGATAAGCATTATGTATAAGCATTATGTATATGCACGATTTGTTTGAAAAAAGACAAAAAGAGTGCGTCCAGTCATCGGAAATCCTCTGAGTCAAGTCATCCTTTCGTTTATTATTTAATGAAACATGAGCGGTCGATCAATTATTGGGCTATATATGTATTTTTAGGCATTCTCGTGTTTCACGACCCACCCTTCTCCCTCCAATACAATTACAACGAATAAAGCCTATACTTTTGTAACGTGAATGTTTTGGCGGAAAGTTTGTCGCCAAAACACATTTTCCTATTTTTATATAATATTTATCCTCCTCCTCGTCATCATCATCGTTCGTCGTCTTCTCAATCAATCGTCAATATCAATTAATTTATTATGCTTTCGCTCCAGACAAAATTAATGCCGATCCAGCTGTGTCCGACCACCGCTGAAAGAGAGCCAGCCAACCGGAAGTAAATAACCTACCAAAAATAACTTCATATATATTGACAGTGAGCCCAAGTGTTTGCCAATTATCAGTCGAAATCTTTTGTGTAATTGCGTTACTAGTATATAGAAACAAAATGCGGCGGGCAGGATTGGGTAAAATTCACAACAGAAGCTAGCTCAGGTACAGTTGTCAATTTTAATACCATACTAATTAGATAATACTCAAAGCGATGATGTCGTTGATCCACCATCATGCCAAGTCATGCTTGTCTGTCGAATTCAACAGTACGTGTCAAGCCGAATCAATGCTCACCAACTAGCTCGTTCACGTATCGTTGCACTATACTCGTTGTCAAGTACCTTTTACAGAATCAGCGTACTTAAACCGTGATGCGCGTAAATGTGATCTGTGGCGTTTCTACTGCTAACCCCCGCCCCTTCTGGATGACGCGCGCGTACCTCTTGTAAAAGTTATTTTGATAAATATATAGTCAACGGAGTCATACTGAAATAAAAATTTCAGGCTGTCAAACGAGTCATTATCAATCTATTGCATTTCACATTTACGAACACCCCTCATTTCTAGTATGCAGACCTACATAAGTCCAATCGTGTAGCCCCACTAATCCGCAAGAATATCTCCAAAATACAGAACTTACAATATGTATTTTCAGGAAGAAACAGAATTTCAGGAGATAAATAACAAGAACAATTAGTCATAAAATAATGCGGCCATTAGTGTTATTTTTTCTTAGTGTAATTGACTTTCCGTACCACCACTGCCCGTCGACA